>JANHGB010043775.1:0-29251 GCA_026283785.1 Coracopsis vasa | reverse complement strand
AGTTTCTGCTGCAGGCCGTGGGCAAGTGCCTGCTGCCTGCAGCTGTCTTACCCTAAGCACAGCTTTCACACACTTCAGCTGTGTATGGCACATCAGCAGTCCAGCTCCATGCCTGGATGCTGGGAGCCATGGTCAGTGTTTTTTCCACCATAGCTGCTCAAGGTGCCACCCTGATGTAACAGGGTGTCCTGGTGGCCAGACCCAAATCATAGTGGCATGCACTTGCCTGGATGTCTGGTAAGGTGGCTCCTCTGCATGAGTCTGGGCTCTGGACCACTGTGTGGTATGCAGGGTTGTCACTTCCCTGTGACCTCTGTGCAACTCAAGTCTGCTCTACCTGAAGGCATGAAGCTGAGTATGCAGAAGTGCCCTTCTCAGTGCAGTAGAGAAAGTCATGTTCTGAGATGTGGGCAACGTGAGGACTTGGGCGGTCTTGGGCTGTGTTTCCTCTTCTATTTCCCTAATGAGACACCAACAGCTGATTATTACTTCAGGGTGTAAAGCTTTGATGAAGACAGCTGTGGCAGCTCTATCCTGAAAGTGTACTCCTGAAATCCCTGTTTCTCTCGGGATGTTGTAGTCCTCTTAGGGATCTGATTGCTTTGCGTTTTGCTCCAGCATCCTGCAGCATTCAGTTCCACAGGTGGATTCAGAGTTGTATGGGAAAGTATTTCCTCTTATTAGTGGTGAATTTGACATCATGTATTTTCACTAATAGTTTTGAGTTTTGTGATGGTGAAGTATCCAGTTCTCTCTGAAACAGTGATGTTATTTACAGGCTTTGCCCAGCTTCCTCTTTGTTCATGTCCTTTCTCCAACAACCAACCATTGGCATACTCTTTTCCTTCCTTTTTAAAAAGAAGCTTTTGCTTCTCTTTAAAACAAACCAAGCAAAGGCATGGGTGCTTTCGGCCCAGGTGTAAGTTAAATGCCCTGGGGATGTCCCTGTCTGTTTCCCAGGTTCACATGGAGCCTGGGGTTCAGCATCCTGCCCAGCTGGAGGTGGCAGAGTGGCAGAGCCCAGGGGACCAGACCCAGGAGAAGCTTGGCAAATGGGTCAGAGATCTTTTCCCTCAGTAGTTTAATTACTCAGAAATCTCTGTTGCCTTTGTGTCTGTTTAGAAAACAACTTGTCTTGACTAGCCGGGTATTTTAACAGCTGAAGCACCAAAGACTTGATTTTGCCAAAATGTACGATGTGTTTGAAGTTAGATTCCTGAAAATCTGCCCAAACTGGCAAGACTGAGCATATGGGTGGGGAGGAAAGGGAGAAGAGGTGGGAGCCTGGGGTAGGAGAGAGGTGTGGTTCCTGTGCAGCCACACTGCTTGCTGCAGGATGAATGTCAGCTCCATGTGGGGTTTGCTCTGGGGCGAGAGCCTGAGCATGCTGCTCACTCAGGGCCGTGTTGGAGCAGGGATGGTTCTGCACCATTGGTGTTTGTAGCACATGCTTGAGAAGTGTCTTCGTCTGCTCCTAAGAAGGACCATTCCTTGTGCGTGAGGCACTGGGTCCTGGTGGTGGGTACCATGTACTCCATCCCACACGTTACTTGTCTCTTAGCCAAGCAGAGCACTTGATGAGCTGGGGCTGCACAGGATAGACAGGTCTGCCTTGGCCTTTCCAGGCCAGCTCCCCTCCTGTGTTGCCCCACTGAGGGCACTGTGCCATTGCAAGGCAACACTGCTCAGGCACAGTTCTGCTTCAGGAGGTGGTGGGGATCCTCCTTGCCTGCAGGAGCCCAGCAGATGATGTAAGATGTTTCCTGTTTATATTGCACTGTTTTCTTTCCCCATGAGTTTTCTGACAAGTTAATGCATGCTTATGTTCTCCTGGCTTGGAAGAAGACTTCAGCGGGATGATGCACAGGCAGGGCGCTCGGGGTTAATGTCGCCTGTGACTTCTATTTCAGCAGAAGCAGAAATGGTTTCTAAAAACAGTTTCTAAACAGGGCTGGAGTCCAAGTGAAGGGTCCCTGTATGCCAACGGTTTTTCCAAGCAGTCTGTTGTCTGAATATGTTTTCACCAGGCCAGACTTGACCGTAGGGGAAGGAGAAGTGCATGGATTTTGTTATGTTCCTAAAGTAGCACTTTAGGAAACAGTTGAATTCAGGGAATAATAAAGCAGAAAAAAATCCCACCAAAATCCTGTTTTCAGATTTTACTATTTAAAAATGTTGCCTGATTTTTTGCAGAAGCCTGACTGCAAAAGCTGTGTCGTGCAAGGGCTTGAGCTGAGCAGGGGCTTGTGAAACAGCAGTTGCTGAAATGAGAAGAGCAGCCAGTGCACTTTGCTCCCTTTGATCAGACAATAAACAGGCTTTTCTCTCCTGTACTTGGGATAATTGGAGGGTCTTGTCAGCACGCATCTCTTGCTTCCTGTGCCCTGCACATAGTCTCTCCTCAGCAAAACATGGGTGCAAACAGTGACAACAAATGTCAGCTCTTTGTTATCTGGTTGCTCTGGGGCCAAGGTCTTACTCAATAAGATTAGCCTTGGAAGAGCTGCAGTGGAGCAGTTTGCCCCCATCTGAGAAGCATTAGGCAGAAGTTCAGCTGTGCTTCTGGAGTCTTCTGTTGGGAGGCATCAGTCAGGCGTTAGTCTGGTGGGGTGATCTTATTTTTGCTACCCTTGTGTGTGCTGCTTTATCTTCTCTCTTATTTGACAACAAACCTTCAGTGGCAGGGGCTCTTACCAGCTTGTGGTGCAGGGTGAGTGCCTAGCTGCTAATAGAGTCGAGTCCTTTCCCTGGGCGTGATGCTGCCTTGTGCTCACTCTTTGAATCAGCTCAAAGGTGAAATCTTCTGCCTTTCTCTTCTTGCTCATGCCCATATTTCGTGGTTCCAATGTCATGATTCAAGTGTCAGATGGACAGACCTATAGTCTGTTTCCCTGGCCCTCCATGTGTGTGCCACTGATTCAGCTGGGCACAGAGTTGCATTGGAAAGGGATGTTTTCAGGGTGCATCCTCACACACAACACTGCTGTTGAAGTCCAGGAGTGACCAGGGCTTTCCCCAGCTGCTGGAAACTGCTTTTTTTGCCTGGAACCAGAATTCCTCTGCCTCTTCTGTGAATATAATACTGAGTTTGGGCAGTTTCTGTGCTTTGTCTACATGGACCCTCCTCCCAGGTTGCCCCAATATGCCCTTGCCTGTAGGGTGGTAATGAGAGCCTCGATTTGCTGACTTTTCCAAACTATTGTTTGGAAACTGTAACCAAAGTTGCTCTTTCCTCATTAGAATAGCCTTTGTCAGAGCATCTTTAATCAATGGACTCCCAAGAGACAGCGTTTTTAGAACTTCTTTTTATACCTCCTCTTGGAAGTTCTTTGCACTGCACCTTGTGAAGAAACTAATGAGATGCTGTGAGAGTTCGGGCTACCGTTAATTAGAACAGGTCTGAGGAAGAAGTACTGCACATATATTAACTTTATCTTGGCTCACATGTCTCCTCTCCCCCTCTGTCTCTTCTTTCCAGGTTGCACAAACGGCAGATGGCTTGGATGCTGACCTCTGGAAAGATGGCTTATTTAAATCCAAGGTCACACGATACCTGTGCTTCACGAGATCGTTTTCAAAAGAAAATGTAAGTCCGTTTGCTGAGTGTCTGTATGATTTGCATCTGTGCCTGGCATGCTCTTACCCATAAGATAATTCATTTTATGGAGCCAATTATAATTCAGGCAGGCATTTCACTGAGTTTGGGTGAGTCAGGAGGCAAACTGCAATGGCAGGATATTTGCATTTTGTCTGTTCTTCGTGGAAAGAAATTGCTGGCAAAATCTGCAATAAAAGCTGCAGAAAAGGGAGCACTTGCATTTCAGCAACCACCTCACACTAGTATTTCCTGCTTTAGCACTGAATGCTGCGTGCTCATGGTGCTGATGAATTTCTAACTCTACCTAGAGAAGCAAATGCTGCAGGGACTGTTGATGAAGGAAATATTAGTTTCTGAATCCTGGGGCATCATAGATGCTTTCTTGCAGGATTAGCTTCCCTTTCTTTGTTGTTCTTGGTGCTGAATCTTGCAAATTTGCCCATGTTGTACACACCGTGTTTTTGCAATCTTCTAGTGTGGCTATTAAGCATCAGTTAATTACTGATTAGTGGTGGTTGTCTGCCCACATCTTCTGTGGAAGAGAGGTGACCATGTGCAGTGAGATCCCGATGCCTTCTACAGTGTTTTTGGTTGAAGCTATCGTGAAAACTTCCCCTTTTCTGGAGGAACTGTTTAATTCCACAATGAATGCACTCCATCTAGTGGGTAATCCTGCTTTTTGTCATGTTTTGGATATTCACAGTGACTCAGTTGTCAGGCTATGGAGATACCATTTTATACCTGTGCTTTCAGTGACAACGGGAACAGAAAAGCGACTGTGACCTCAGAGGTTGATCGTGGGTCCTGACAGGAAGGCTGGGGGCTGCCAATTTCCAGCATTTGACCTTTATTCCATCCTCTTCCCTGCCTGCCTCTACATTAAAATAAAGCTCCAGAGCTATGGGAAATATCGCTTCCTGGGGTAGACTGACAATAATTGTGCTTTTCATCCTGGAGTACCTGCACTAGCAGGAATAATAGCCCCAGAATAGGCAGGGAGGGCATTAAACAGAAAGATCTGTGGTGATTTGAGTATTCAGTTTATCTGTGGCTACCTTAAATGTGAGATTGTCAGAAATCATTACAGGATAGTAGCAACTGCTGACTACCAGAGAGTGTAAATACCCTCAGTCGGTGCCTGTTGGGCTTTTGGCATGAGTCCTCTGCTCGGCACAGTTTGGGAGTACATTCCTCATATTGATGAGGAGTGAATTAAAGTGAGTGTATGGGGAAGACTGCCGGTCCCAGCTGCCCCTCAGTACCTGGTTTATAACGGAGACAGTCTGTAGTGTCTTTTTATCAGAACCATCATTCTTAACAGCTTACAGTATTTGACAGATAAGGACACTGCTGGTATTGGAGTGTCATGATGAGGAGGCCCCAAATGGTGCATCTTGCAAACAGGGAGGCTTTCTGCCCTTTTCTCCTGTGTTCGTGGCAGAGCATTGATGCTGACTCCCAGTGTTTCAGCAACTAACAAACTTAGCAGAGGTCATCTCTCCTACCTGTCTGCTGTTGATGGAGGAATGATCAGCTGAAAGTTGCTCATTGATGTAACACAGCCAGACAGTTTGAATAAATAAAGCATGAAAGATGAATCAGCAGCGACCACTTCATCTACCATTTGCTGTGCCAGGACCATGTTAACTGATACACTCAGGCTTCACAGCATCCAGCATTGCTGGCTCTGAGATTCCCTCGCCAAAGCGGGGATGGATGCATGCAGGTGGCCTTCCTCATGAGGAGCTGACCGTGAAACACAGAACCTCCAAAAAATAAACTCAGACGTGATCTCCCCTTATTTCAGAGGCTGCAAATTTAAATATGTTTCAAAATAGCTCCGTGTAATAATCACAGGAGAGGTTTGCCTGAAATACTCTGCCAGATAAAAACTGAAGGAGATGCTTATCGACCAGTAACAGTAAAAAAAACTGACATGGTTTGATGGCTTAGGATGAGATTTTAATTGTTCTGTATTGCATTTCTGTTTATAAAGGCTGGGCAGTAACTAAAGTGTGTTTTTCTTCCATACATGAATCCAGATTATTGGCAGCAGTGCTGGCTTTAACGAGAACTGCAAAGAAAATCTGGTCTCTAAACAATTGTGGAGGCTGTCATTCTGAATTGTGTTTTGAGCTCTTCAAGCCTTGATTAATAGGACGAGGCATCAGTTCAGAATTCATATGGACTCCAAATGAAGTTCTCTCTTCCAAATGGCCTGCTTTTCTGGAGTGTGCCTGTGTTTGGAGCTAGAACCATGTCTGCTCAGTACTAATTAGCTAATGCATGTAATAACTTTGGCTGTGTCTGCTTGAACCATCTTCCAATAATGCTTTCTGCTGTTACTGTCACAGAAATGTCATGTTGCTATTGTAGGTGTACAGTGTGTGAGAACTAAAGTGATCTGCTTAGTGGATGAGGTAGCAGAGGTAATACTTTGAACTGCTGTATTTCCAAAGGGAAGAATTTGGTTGTGCTTCTGAGGATCCAGGAGTATGGCAGTGGATGAGGTGTAAGAATCTATAAATGCTGACAGTTGTCCAGTATCTCCTAGTCAATTGTCACACACTTCCTGCAGAGGAGACAGTTGCAAGTGTTGGCTTGGTACCTCCTTACCATTTTTAAAGGTGGTGATCAGATGCAATGACACAGTGTCTTGGGGTTCAGCAGGTGAGAAAAGCTGGTGACGTTGTCATAGTCAACTGTTGTTTTTTCTCTCTCCAAAGAGTCATTTAGGCAACGTCTTGGTTGATATGAAGCTCATTGATATCAAGGACACTTTACCCGTGGGCTTCATTCCCATCCAGGAGACCTCTGATACACGTAAGTTGGCATCTGTTTTTCAGTCCCATGCTTTGGGTGCAGCCACGCCACGAGGGCCAGTGTGGGCAGAGGGATGCTCTCGGCATTGCTGTGCTCTGGAGTTATGTGTGCATGTTTGGGGCAGCTCTGGTCTGCAGTGGAACAGCCTTCCATTTTCCTGTACTCTTCCAGGTTTCTTAACACTGCTTCCTGGCTGTCACCAGAAAGCCTGCTAGAGCAGGAAGGAGTAGTTCATGTTCTCATTTTGTGAGTGTGGGCTAGGCCTAGTGGGAGCAGAGCTGCTGTCCTGAGGGATGTTCACAAATGCATACCAAAAGAAAGGGCATGTGCTTGTGGTGCAGGATTCATGCACAACAGCTTTGTATAACTGAAGGCAAATATCCTGTCAGGTAGTGCTGAGGATGGTGGGGTATGTTTGTACTTACTGAGAGAAGGCACAAATGGGATGTCCAGAGAAAATACCATCCTCATTTCTACAAGGCAGAAGTCACTTTGCTGCAACGTTTAAGCCAGCAGCTCCCAAACAGTGTATTCAGATCCTCGTGGCAGTGGCAGCTGGAGCCACGTCTGGTCGCAGCATTCTGCTCTGCAGCAGCATCAGGTGTTTTGGGCCTCCAGTGTGGAGGATGGGGATGAGCCCCATGGGAGCTGAATGTGGAAGGGCTGCAGGACACCATGTGCTGATACAGCCACTGCTCAGGTGCAGTGCTGGTACCAGGCTCGTCAGTAATGAAATCTAGCCTAGTCATGAGTAGAAAGGAGTTCTTGCTTTGCAGGGATTCATTCATCTGGGTATGTAGCAGATGAAGGTGGTTTTTCAGTCGCTATTGACCTGGTTCTGATTTGAACCCGTGACCTAGAAGTGAAAGGCTCTACAGTCCATTTGCCATTCTCCTGTCTCATTCCCTTTCCCTGGAGAATTCCTGGGCATATGTAGGATGCATAAGAGTCACAGGTTTATCCTGCTCACTCTTGGGAGTGCTGGACACTTACCATGAACTGCTGTAACTTTTGCGAAAGTCCTGGTGGAAAGGTGGAAGGGGACTTTATAATTAACTTAAATGCATTAGATTGCAACCCAGACCATCTTCAAAGCAGAGGCCCTGTCTGTATTAATGAAGCAGTGCATATCCCTGCCTCCATTAGCATGAATGAACACATTTCGATTGACTGTTTATAATATGTTTACTTAAAATTAACTCTAGTTAAGCATGTGTAATTAATGAATCCAGCTCCTAAACCAAGTTTGCTACAGACTGCAGACTCTAGCCAAGTGTGAAAGAGACAAAGACAAAAGCAAACAGTCAGCTTTGTACTTCTGTGAAAGTCAAATGAGAGACACTGATTCTGTTCAGAGTTACATGTTTCTGTGCTCTTACTGTAAGTGACAGTTGACTTGTAGTTAAGTATATTAAACGCATTACTCCTTACTAGGTTCTGAGGAAATTTCCAGGTGTGGAAGTCTTAATCCCTGGGCTCCTAAAATCGGTTTTGGGCACTTCAAATAAAAGCCTGTTTTTCAGAGCAGGAGAGACTAGACTTTAGGGATACAGGTATTTAGCATCTCTACAAAGCAGCATGGGAAGTGAAAAGCTGCATGCACAGATGCTGTATGGTGACACACCTCTCGCTGGCTGTACATTTGTTGGTGCTGGTGTGACAGCAGATTTCAGAGGCTGGGATGGATTGCTTTCTCCAAGGTGTGGATTACAAGACAGGAGGAGCCTACAGAGACAGGGCTGCCTGCCATCTGTTCAAGTGAGAGCATATTTTTAAGCTGGAGGATATTTATTCATGTTAAGCTGAAGGGTTTTTACTTTGCAGGCACTTGTTTGTAGTTGTTGGTTGGTTCCAGGTTTTCTTTCAGTGCGTGCACTTTAGATTTTCAGCTTATCCGTAGACTTCTGTCATGTCTTTTAAGTGCCTGCATTCACAAATAGAAACCTCATCTTGCTCACATTGAGACTCTCAAGGGTGAGATAAAGCAATGGTTTCCAAGCACCACAAATCTGTCTGTTTGCCAGTGCCACCCGTTGTCATGCGACTGACCCATAGCTGAATGAGGATTGTATCTGTGTGCAGACAGCATGCATATACATGAATTCATTATACAGATAAGCCTTAACTCTGATGGCTTGAGTTTTTCTTGATGGATAACATGGAAACGAGTGAAATTGCTCTGTGATGCTTGGCAGGAAAGGGCCATGCAGCAGATTCATCCACCCTCTGAACACAGGTCAGTGCAGCACAGTTGCTCTGTAGGAGGTCCTAGCAATTACTGCTTTGTAAATCTGGTTTATCCCTATGAAGATTCCAGGGCAAACATGGTGGGAGTATCATTTCAGTGCTTGCTGATTGAGTCAGGAGAGGTCACTGACACATAGGATGTGTGAGACTTGGGCAGACAGCTTTTACTGCTGGCCACTCCGTGTGGCGGTCTGTTTTCCTGCCTGCTGCTCCTCTTTGGTTGGCTGTTTGGAAGCACTTGGCAGAATAAACTGACCGGTTGTGTCAGCAGCTTCCAGGTATATTCCTAGAGGCAGTGCTTGTGGGAGGAATATTTAGACATGACTATGCAGGCCAGTAAGGCAAACATTACTATGGAAAGAGAAAGCATATGTGAGAAGTATGTGGAAGTGGAAAAATCACCTGCCATTTCTGTTCTGTAGTGCCATACTCCATGGCATACGTGATGTCTTATCTTCTCTGCAGAGGGTAGTAGGGAGTATTGGTTTATCACAGTGCCTAATAACAAATCTCGCACAGTGTACAGACTGCTCCTGATAGAAGATTTCTCGAGTCACTGAATGGCACTGCACTGTCTGGTTTGCTGACATATGTCTGTTCTTTGGCTCCAGTTCCTGCCATAATTATCTCCCTAATATCTGGAGAGACAATAAATAACATTTATACTCTAATCTTGCATAAAAAACCCACCCCATGTCCTGGGTTGTTTTTGCAGAAGAAATAGCTTTCAGGAAGAAGAGGCTGTGCATTAAATTCATCCCTCGAGATTCTACAGAGGCAGCGATCTGTGATATCCGAATCCTGGGTAGATCTAAACAGGCCCCTCCTCAGTACACCTTCATAGGGTAAGTATCCCTCACTCCAGGAGCTGTTGTCCTAAATTCAATTGTACCAAGGCTAAGCACCATGTTTTCCTGTAGTTACTAAGTAGTAGTTTGTAAGAGCTGAAGCTTGTTATTAGAAGAGTTTGCATAAGTACAAGTGTTACTGGATTTGATGTAGGCATTAACTAACACCTCCCCCCCTTTTTTTCCCTGATTAGGCTGGTTCTCACTAACCAAGGTGCTTGTGGAACATGTCAGTGCTTCATACTTATGCATACTTATGTGTGTCATTTGCTTGTGGCATTAATGTGTCCTGTGTTGATTGCACAGGGAGTTGAACAACATGGGCATTTGGTACCGGATGGGCAGAGTTCCACGCAACCATGAGCCTGCGCAGCCTGAAACTCCTCCTTCCCAAGCACCATCTTCAACACCCGCTCCTAACCTGCCAAGGTAAGTTTTCTGCTTTCCAGCCCCTTCTGCTTGATGCTGCATGGTGTATTGTTACTAACCTTGCCTGATGGAATCAAGAACAGGGTTCCACATCAATATGAATGGTTACATGGTGTGATCTGATAATGAGGGAATGTGTCATTGTGTCAAGTATTTGCCCGATGGAAGTTCCTTTGGCTGTTATTGTACAAAGACATACAGGTGAAGAAGTCAGAAGAAAGAAAAAGCCTGCAGAGGAAGGGAAGTGGCCAACTACACCTTTTCTTTGCTTTAAACTGTGTGGAATGTTACAGTTTCGAACAGGTATGTGTGGGTCACCTGTAGAGGGTAGCCCAGAGAGTAGCCAAGCTGATTTCTGTCCTTGACTGAAGGAAGGGAGAAGCATTCATACAGATTTTAATGTACAGGGAGACAATTCTGCTCATTCTCCAGAATCAGTGCGCTCATGGTTTGAAGTACCAGCCCTGTTTTGTCTTTTCTTGGACCCGGCTGCAGACTTGCAGCTGCCACTGAGCATGCAGAGCAGGCTGCTTATCTGACAGGAGCCATGCTTCTGGCCAGATACTGGCATAGTGTCTGTCCAGGTTGTTTTCCCTGTGTTACAGACAATATTTGTGTGTGTGTGTATATAAGTGCATGCATTTGTGTGTATACCTGCATATAGCAGTAGTCCTGTCTCGACAGCTTATTTGCTGAATTTCTCAGGACAAAATACAGTGTTGTTAAGCAACAAACCAACCCAGACAGAGGTTAAACTGAATGCTTTATGCTCCTGGCATTTGCTATGAAAGCACAGCATCTAGAGTGAGATATGCTCTTCCTGATGAGGCTCACTTGCTGAACTCTGGGCTGGGCTATTGCCAGGGGATAGCACATTCTCTATGGTCCCTTTGGGCTTTGGCTTAATTAAGTGAACATGTATTTTTGCACTAAGCATTTGGTATACTGCAGATACATTTACAGTATTACAATAACTGTTGAGAGCTAGAATTACAAAGGAGACTGCAGAGAGGAATTCCCAGGGGATTGGTTTCTATGTAAAGGTCACTGTATCATACAGGCGATACCTATGTCCTTCAGAGTCTTGATTTACAGGTCGTTTCAGAGTGATGCTTAAACTGCTCTGAACTGTTCTCAGAAAAGCTGTTGGGTATCTTTGAAGGCAGGTGTGTACATTTGAGCCTTCACCCATGACCCAGACTTAAATCTGCTGTCTTGCGGTGACTGTTCAAGCTCTCCAAAGCATTTGGGCATTTCTTTCACTGAGAGTTTCACTCAGTTGCTGCCATGCTGTGGCACGCTGCTAGCTGTCCTGTACTGTCAGGTGTGCTGCAGGCAGGGATGCTGTCTTGCCTCTGAGAGATGAAAAGCCAGCAGTCTTTTGGAGATTTCAGGCTGTCCCACTGGGAGCTGATAACGTTGTTTTGAAGCTCCACTGGACATAAAGCTACATGCTGGCACAGGCCATGCGAGATCAGAGAAAAAGATGTCTTGATTTTAGAGCACAGATCTTCATTTTCTGTCTGCAAGAATTTCCTGCCTGGGCAGATTTCCACAATAAAGAGAAAAAATTATCATAGCAAGAGAATGTCAATGGCAGTCCTTAATCACTAAGTGTGGAAGGGTCACTTTATGGCTGAGCAGGGAAGGCTGTTGAGCAGTGTCAGAGCTATTGGGAACAGGGCCAAAATTAGAGCTCAGAGCATCAGCGACAGCCTGAAAAGAAGTGTTTACAAGGCTTATATATTTTATAACCTCTTGTTGTACAGTTTATGGTTTACAATGGCTGCAAGGAAATTGGATCAGTTTTGTTTTACTTGCCAAATAAAGCAAATGTCAAAATAGTCAATATAAAATGTATTCTAATTTGGCTGAGTTAAACCAGCCAGTATGCAGTGGAATAATTGAATGTTACATTAATGCTTCCTAGTAAAAACCACCTGTCTGTAGCCAGCTCCACTCTCATGCCCCATGCATGATTTACAGGTAACTTTTACACCACCAGCCTGATCATTCAAAGCATCTTTCATGTCTGTTTTTTTTCCACTCTGATTATTTATTATCCAATATATTTTTTAAGAAATAGAAATGTATATAAAAGTGTATCCTGCAAATATTTCATTATTATGGGGAACACATACGACTTGTAAGCCTTTCCTAATACTTTATCAGCAATGTGGTAAGTTACTCAACACTTAATGTTGGTAGAAGATTGTAGTCACAAGTAACCTCTTATTTTTACGTCACCATAGAGAGATGAGATTATACCAGTAGACAGTTTGTTGTTTTATTCCATGTGGATATATCCTGACGGGAACAGCAGGGAGATATTCTGATGCTGCTGTGAGTGTTAAGAGGAAGTCCATGAGCATTGCTGAATAAGCTGGTCAAATATTTAAGCTATTCAGTTGCTGTCTGGCATTATAAAATAATTTTAAATCAAGAGAGCATGCTTGGGTACTTCAGAACAATTGCTAGCATGGGATATAAACTAAACCAGTAAAACACACCAGTGAGCTTCTGCACAGCAAAACCTTCTTAAATGGAAGGACTTTTTACTATGGGAGATGTTTATTTCTGTTCCAGCCGTGTTTCCTCCTCTGATCCATGATGTAAGTTACTGATGGTGGTGGATGGCAGCACATCAGAGTTTTGTCATGTGTCAGAGGTTTGACCTCCACAGCTTGCTGCACATCGGCAATGCTGCTTCCACCGCTTGTGCTGCGGGGTTATGGCTCGCAGTCAGAACTGCACAAGGGGAGGCTTTGTCTGATATCCATGCTGGACTGCATATGTTATTTTTCATCCATTTCTTCTCCTTGGTGTTTCCTACTGCAGGCATCTGGCTTAATGGTCTCTAACGGCAGCCCTTGCACATTCCAGTGAGGATGGCATGCTGTGCTGTGGAGCACAACTGTGCCATTGTGCAAGGCATCAAGCTGCTTTACTGTCTTTTCTCTCCAAATTCTGCGACAGCTTCTTGGCAGTAATGGCAGCCTGGAGAAATGCACTTGCAGTTTCCCATCCTAGAAGGCTGCTACTAAAGAACTACTTTTGTTGACTTGAGTCATCAGTGGGAGTTTACTGTAGCTTTCCTCAGAATCTCTGCTCTGTGTTCAAGGCTTGCACTCACTGGTGCTGCATGGTGACATCCCTTTGGGGAACAGGAAGTTAATTCCCCTCCCCCCCCCCGCAAAAGAGGTGCTAGTAATGGGTAACTCACCTGGCCTTTTGCTTTTGCTTCACACGGCCTGTAAATTGTCTGCCACCAGTGCATGGTCTGGGGACTTGGAGAAAAATGCGTGTTACAAACATATGAGCAGTGTCTTGGGGCTCAGCCCTCCCTGCCACAGACTCTCTTAGAGTAGGATTTGTGTGTGATGTTCTCTTCATGAGTCCAGTCCCAGCCTTTTGGGAGCAAGTCCTCCACTTCTGTGAATACGCACAGAGCCAGCCTTGAACCACTTTGCCTGTGGCTGCCTTTGGGATGGCTCCATCACAGCCATGGTGCTGTATGAGCCCGTATAGCTTATGTGGTTTCACATCCGTTCCCAAGGTGCTGCAGGAGTCTCCACCACCATTGCTCAAACAGCCCTCTCACAATTTGTCAGCTGCAAGCAAGATGTCAGTCAGTGCTGCTGAAGTGTGTTTTACAGTGACAGACATAATTGCACTTAACTTTTTGCGTGGATGTTATCAATCTGTGACGGATACTTTGGGAAATGGAGCACTCTGATTGCAGATAATGTGTCACAGGCGTTTAATCTTCCTCGCAGGGAGACTGGGATTCAGTCACAACTTTTACTTGTTGATGTCAGGTTTTGAAAATGTAGATTCGTGCTGACCCTGGGAATTGTTCAGTCATTTACTTTGCAGGGCTGTCATCTGAAAGGTTAATGGCTTACCAGGGAGAGAGAAGATCTTGCTGCAATCCGCTTGAATTCGTATCATGTGCTGGCATGGCTGGGCGCTCAGTGTTCAGGTTCAAAAGGGCAGAACTCCTCCAGGTGCCTTCCTGGGATGCCTGTGGCATGTCTCTGTGGCTGTTCTAGTTGAGAACCACAAGGGAGAGGGCAGGACCCTCCTGGGGCAGGGGTAAGCCCAAGCTGCAGGTCTCAGTGGGGCTTACAGTGCCTGCTGCCATCCAGGATGCAGAGCCATGAGTGGGTCACTTGTGCTCTGGACTGACCGTAAAGGCGCATGGGTGAGCAAAACAATGTTGACCCTGAATGCTGCATCTCCAAGCAAGCCTGGTGACCAGGAGAGGTGACAGAGCTGGTGGAATGGCTGGCCTGGCCAGGAGAGGCCAGCAGTGTTGGAAATGCTGTTCCCTGGTTGGGAATCCCGAGCGGCTCCGTTGGGTTTCTCACACTAGGTGCTCCTGGCACAGCCAGGCACAAGCCATCATGGGCACTGGCAGAAGTGCCCATGAAGAAGAAGAGGCACCAGACCTGAGGACCCAGCATACATCTTGTGCTTGCAATTCCTCCCTGATCCACATGACTAATAAGCTACGGAAGTGCTGCAGCTCAAACCTCTTGCATTTGTGGGTCTGAGCAGGGCTGGCAGCATCCCTTTCTGTGCAATCAGTCTGTGCCTCCAAGTGCTCAGGCCTTGAAATCCTGATCTGGCAGGAGCATTGCACCAGGGAAGTGCTGCTCTGGTTTTGATAAGCAGATAACAATTGTCCTACATAAACCCCTGAAATAAGAGCAGGCTGTGTAAATTTTCTTCTCGTGCTCCAAATTACCTTTTAAGTAGTTAAACTGCCCCTCCTTAGAAAAGGGAAATGCTTTGCTCCTGTTTTCTGTTCCCAGTGGAGCTTAATGTTAAGGAATGTAAGAATTTCCTTTCTAGGCAGAGAAGTCTGATTTTTCAAATTGATTTATTAATGGTGTTTGAACTTAGTCGTGTAAGCCTGGAAAGTGATCAGTGTGTGGCTTTCTGCTGGAGGCTGATGATGTGCAATAGGTGGCAGCTAATAAAGCAGCACCAAGCCTGCGTGGTGGAGACCTGAACTTGGCCTGATGGTGAGCCAGCCTCATTCTGTGCAGTGGGTTAATTGAAGGGAAGTAGGAAGCCTTTTACCTTCCCTATTATTTTAAGTAGCAACAATACTATTTAAAAATAATAATCTTTATTTTTTTTCTTTAAGACATTTAAAATAACTTCTTAAGGAGAGTGTACAGAAAAAGGCTCCAGGGTTTAAATGGTTTTCTGCTCTGGTGTGGAACAAAGCCAAGACTCAGAGAGCTGTCGTGGACTGGAGGCAGACACCACTGGTAGCCTGATGGCCAGGAGGCCGTAACAGAGTGATGGGGATCTGCCTTAAAGTCCCTCATCAGAACAAAATGCTATCGGATAGCGAGTATTTTGGGATGGATATTTCTGGCTTGACTGAAAAGTGCTCTGAAAAATATTGCCGGTGGGATCTCTGACAGTCTGATCCTTTCTGCAGAATGCTTCCTTCTTGATGGAGTTGTATTTTCTAATCTGTTTCATTGAAAGAGCTCTAAAGTAAAACTACCTTCTGATTTACAACTAATAAAACCTATTCTCTGGCTTGAATGCTCAAATCACTTCTCTTCTGAAATACAGCACAGTATTCCTGTCTTTAAATTATGAACCCTACAAGAGGCTAAGGATGGCACGAGGGCTGGGCTCACATCCCAGTAGCTATGGATAAAAGACCCAATGAGATTGAAACAATAACCTGAATTTAGGAGGAAGTGTTTCCATAGACTTTGTCCAGCAGTTATGGTAAGAAGCAAAATGTAAGGATGAAATGTCAGTGATGCATATATGCTGTGCAAATCTGAACATGAGGGTTGGTTTGAGCGGGTAAGGTGCTGGCACACATTTATCCAGAGTCTGTTTCCCATAAGGAATTTGTTATGAAACTGCACTGACCGTATGGCTTGCATCCAACTCAGCTGGATGAAGACGTGCAAAAATTGGTCACATTCCAGTATGTTTTAGTGGTAGAAAATGATGATTAGGAAAAAATGTTTAAACAATACGAGTGGTTTCCAGGCACAAGAATCCTTTGCAGCAGCCGAGAGAGACATTAACTGTAGTTAGAAGAAGTCTGATGGATTTAGCTGATTTTGAGGATGCGTTGAAAAATTTGGGGAGTGCTCTGAGTGAAGAGGCTTCGATCTCCTAGGAGTCATTTTTCTTTATAGAGCCCTGTTCCTGGTATAGTAATATTCCTGGAGGCATGTTTTCTTTAGGGTATAGAGTAGGGTCATTAAGTAGAAGCCGAAGGTATTCATTCAAAGAAGCTATACACTGAGTTGTTAAATAAGCCCTGCGGGGGAATTGAGCGTTTTTTCCCTAAAACTTCTGTGTTGTCTGCTATTTAATATGATCTCTACCACTGTTGATTTGTAATCTGTGCTTTCACCCTGAAGTGCATGTGGTTGTGTTCAGATATTTCCTTCTTTAAATCAATCACTTTCACCATTTTCCAAAACACTTCTTGAGTTTATTGCTTTTAGTAAAGTGTTCGGACTGTCATTATTTATTACTGGCAAAGTGCTGACAATGTGCTCTTCCCAAATGAGTCTTTATGTGGAATATTTGTTTAACAGGTTCTGCAGGGGTGGTGCTGCTGCTCCCTAGTGCTGTGGGTCTGCTGGGGTGCAGTCCCCCCCTGGCAAGGGGCTTGCCTTTGAGAGATGCTGCTGGTGGACCTGTGAGCCTGGGCTTTGTTGTGCTGATTAATTTGACAGAATTTAAAATCCTAACCGAGGAGGCTTGCACCGTGTGTAATTTATCTTTTTGGAGTATTTCTGCTGTTTGGCAATTTTTCCCTACTGCTTCATTATCTGAAAACTCCTGACTCTGGAGAGTAGCTAGTGAAGGATGTGGAAAGCTGTGCTCTTCCCGCTGCAGCCTCCAGAGACGCCGCGCTGCTCATCTAAGACAACCACTTCATAAGCACCTCATGCTTACAGTATGAGGTCTTAGTTCTTTGATGCAGTCCTCTGCCTATAACAATTTAATGGGCTGCAGCTCAGACTTTCAAGCAGTGTAAATTAAACTACTTGGGTTTTTTCTATTGTTTGGCAGCTGTTCTATCCTGGTTACTTAAGTCCTCTGATCTAAATTAATCCCCGTATAGAGGAAGCTGCAGGAGCTTCATTCTGCATTAAGCCTTACAGTTTGGGTTGCTGGTCTGCAGTAGATCATGCTCCCTTGTTAGCATCACCGAGGCTTGTTCTGTTCAGCTGGTGATGGCTTTAGTTTTGACAGAATAGCACAGCAGCATTTTCCCCTGTCTCTGAGGCATGGTTGTGCCAGGAGAGGATGCACAGAGGCTGCTGTGGGCAGGCCTCTTCCCTTTCTGCAGCTGGGAAAATGAAACGGGTAAATCTAAAAGTGGAAAGAATCACTCGCTCCCTTTTTCATTCTGTTTGGGCTTTTATAAAAATCTGAATCTGGCACCACCAGCTCTCATTGATTTTTAGGAAACAGGATATTTTAGTAGCTTGGAATGAGATGAAATGCTTGCAAAGCCCATATGTTGCTTGTTTTAGGGAAAGGGTCAGGAAGGTTTTAGAAAGTATTTAAATATTTGGTTTACACGATTAGAATAGATTGTCTGGAATGAAGTCCATTACCCGAGGTGATTCTTGCCTCACAGTTTTGTTTTTCATTGCAGTTCTTTGGGGTATGAGGTAGGTGTTCTGGCATCGCCGTGCCTGAGCACAGGAAAAGTTAAGGACTGAATAAATACTGTAGATGGGATTCTGGACACCGCTGGAGCTATAGATACCTGCTCTGGCATTGTCTGCAAGCTGCAGTTTGGAAAATGCATTCTGGTAAAGGGAACAGTTGCTGAGAGGTCCTCTGATGTCTGTCAGTGGAACTCCAGCAGTGTGTTTCTTAGAAATGGGCTTTTTCCTCCCTCTGTAGGCAAAGCTTTCAAGTTGGATTACATTCCTTGGAGCTACAGCCTGATACTAACTTCTTGTAGGTGTATTTTCAGCTTTCCACAGCTTGGAATTTAATAGTTCTGTCCTCAGTGTTTCACAAGGCATGGTCTTTGCATAATTATGGAAGACACAATTCTTTTTATTTGAAGGTAATGCCTATGAGACTGCAGTTTTGGCAGCACTATTCTTGAGTTCATTTAAATTGCAATCATGGCAGCGGTAATCAAAGAACAGGACAACGCCAGTCTGCAGCATGCAGTATGGTTTCTAATACATTTGATAACGTGGGGCAGTTAAAAGTTTATGCCTTATTTCTCTACCACGCTCATCCAGTCCCGTTGGAAAGCAAAACCTTAGCGTTGTTCTTTTGCTGTGCTTGGTTGATGTTTTTATATGAATTATGAAGCATCCTTTGATATCTGGCATTTCCCCTTACGATCCTCTGTTACTTTTTATGAGTACTTGCCCTCTAACTTCAAAAGCAGTTCATCACCTTCCTGCAGACAGTTATTAATAACTGGTTTGGAACTGTTGGGCATTCCTGGGCCTGTTTTATACGAGTTTCTCTCCAAAAACAGTCAGAAAGCGGCCATAATGTGCACAGACCTCAAACTGCCTTCGCTAGCATGTGAAGGGTCTCTCTCATCACATGCCTCTTCAGTTGCTGTCCTATGTAGACTTGTTTCATAGATTTAATGACTAAAAGAAAAACTGAAGCTAAGAGAGTAATTAAATCTGCCCAGTCCTGAACTGTGCTGTTGCAGTTGTTTCATCCTAAATTGCCTGCAAATTATAGCATGCTGGGGAGAACTATTTTTTGTGTTTAACCCATGCTGGAACAGTGTGGGTTGGACTTCAGCACTGGAAAGCATGAGCTGAAGCCCTGATGGTGGCTTCATTAGGGCTGGACCATCCACCCTTCCTGCAGCACCAAATCCACTTCACTGCTTTCATTCAGTGAAGAGGAAGAAAAGTATGTTTTGTGGCAGTTCAAAAGGAAAATAATTGGCATGGGGATAGTTAATGTGAGTTGCAATTCCTTAACATCAGAGATTCCACTAAAGTACTAATAATTACTGTTAATATCTTTCAGTGGAAACTTTCAGAGTAAACGAGCACTGGTTGGAGCAGTATTTAACGGCATGCTGCTGGCATGATAAGAATGCAAATAAGCGTTATTAGCCTAATGATTTTGCTGTCACCATGGCTGTGCAGCAGTAGTGTTGTGAATATGTCATGCAGTACCCGTGAATTTGGAAAGTGTGTCAAAACACAACTTCAATTAGTTTGCTCTAATTATGGCTCTAGAGAGTTCATAACTGTATCACTCCTCATTAAAAGAGATTTTCTCATATGGATTAATACAGCACATAAAGGGATGTTTGAGCGATCTAAAGCAGAGCTGTGCAGAGGGAAGATGCCCACGGTGTGGTGGGAGGTGCAGGGGGTCTGACCCCATCCCACGAGCTCCTGGTGCAGAGCAGGGATGGGAAGCCTCCCAAGCAGGACCAGGCGGCTGTGTTGTAGTATCCTTGGCGGATGAACCTGGTAGATGATTCTGGATATGCTCTTCAGTTAAAAACAAAACAACCCAACCAGAAAGCAAACCATAGGAGCCCTGGTAGGAACCATACTTGATGCTACACTGGAGATCTGGCCTGAAAACTTTGCTCTGATAAAGATCGAGGAGCAAAGGCAGTCAGAACCTGGAATCTCAGAATGAGCCCTGCAGGACGCCAAATGTCCATGTGCCTTTCCCAGGGTATTTGTAGTGTCTTAAATACCATCTTTTGGTATTGCTGGAGCATATCCTTGCTTTGCAGAGCAGGGAAGAGATTCTTGTGCTCACAGGTGAGTAGTTGGTGAAGGGTTAAAGTAGTAATTGTTTAAATCTTTTAGGCTTACCTCCCAGTTCTGTGATAATTTGATGAAGAACTTCACCCTAATTAAATATTCAAATTAGGAATAAGTGTCAATATGGCTTCCCATTGCCTGGAATGATGATTAATTGTATTCAAAACTCTAGTGGCCGCTGTAATCTAAACCAAACCGTTGTTCTTGATTATTTGTGCAACACATTTACCATGTTTTTGTTTTAAAATTTAAACTAGTAATTGATTTGCCATATGCCGCAGAGCTGCACATACTTTCACGATATGTGTTTAGGAACTTGGGGACTTCGTAATTGGGATTTTCTTGCTTTTCAATGGCAGCCTCTCTGGTTTTTTGTCTTCTACAATGCAAAATGATTTGGCTTTCACAATACATAAGGAAAATGCATTATGCAATCAACTTAGTAGGTTTAAGTTATATTGATCCTGGCCAAAGTTTGCATTAATTTAAAATAAATTAGACTTTGTTTCCTGGTTTTTCCCTACAATGTCATGCTTTCTAAAAAGGGAAGGGGAGAGCTGATCTCCTTCCAGCAGTCACTGCCCTCCTCTTGAGGTCTTGCAGCTAAATGTTCTTGGAGAGAGCTGACTCTTCTTGGAGCAGCTCCATGGGAGTGATGAAATGCCCATTTGTCCTACCTTGGAAATGGAAAGTGGCCATGGATGGGGGGCCCTTGTTTCCACACACCCTTATAAGCCCATGTTCAGACCCTGGTGCTGGCAGGCCAGTGTTGGCAGCAGCTGAATGGGCAGTTCTGCTTGTGATAGGTTGCAGGAGTGAGAGCACAGTTACTGCACCCGCTCACAGTTACCTCTTACCAGTGATATGTCTGAAGTGGAGAGCAAACAGGATACCCCGTGGAGTCAGGCAGCAATAAGTCATCTTCTGCTGCCGTATTCACCAGTGTGTGGTCAGCATCCCTCGGATGGCAAGCAATTCATTTTAATTACACACGTGGAACGTGTGCTCCGCTTCAACATATGGCACTTGTGAAACCTGGTGTTCGTGTGAGCTGCCAGGCACGCTGGTACTGACTGGGGACTTGGTTTCCAAAGTCTTTTGCAAGCTAAGGGTTCAGAGCTGGGAAAGCTGCTGCACCATGGAGCTGATGGCTCCTCCTCAGAGCTTCCACAGCACCCGCCATGAACCCTGTGGAATGGTGCTGTGACTGGAAGGATGCGCATCACCTCTCTTGCAGCCTGTGCTGGTCCAGAGGGAAGAGGGTCAGCCTTAGCTGCAGCAGGAGCTGGTGGAAACCTCTAAAATACTCTGCTTGGAAGTGTGTCTTTCAAGTGGATCTGCTTTGTTTACTTCCCAGACAATTCATGCTCTTTTATTTGGGGTGAAGAAAGTCCCCTGGACAAGCAAGAGAAATTCAAAAGTCTCCGTTAGCTGTTTTGGTGCCTCGGAAAGTATTTTTGGATACTGCTATTAAAAAACAAATGAAAAGTGTGTAATGCCTACAGGCAGTGGTCTTCTGTTTTAAAGTGTGTTCATGACAAACCTGCCTCTGCTCACAACGAGCCTCATATGGATTGTGTTTTAAACAGCAAACTGTTAGCCAAATTCAAAACTATTTTCACACCATCTTTTTTTGGTTAGAAGGAGCTTTGGGAAGCACAAGCAAACTCAAACTTGTATTTGCTTTTTCTTATTTTATCCGTGCTGTTCACCATCAGTTGTATTGAGAGCTAAAAATACATAGTTCTTCACAAAATGTGTCCTGGTTTTTAAAGGCAGATAATTTCCAGATGATTTGCTCTATAGATAAAACCTGCTAGCTAAGAATGTGGATTTGATGGAGGATATGCAGGGCCCTGTTTCACAGATACAGTGTGTTTGAGAGGACACAAAGGCCACCTTGTTTTCCTGGCAGGAGAGCGATGTTAAGGGCCTTGCTATGTCCCGTAGCTCTCCTCATGTGAAATGGAATCTTCTGTCCCTTTAGGAAGAGGGAGCATCTTCATTACGTATGGCAATGTGGTCCAGAAGATTAATGATAATGCTGTATAAAAATTCACTGGGATCAGCATTAGAAAAATACAGATTTGAATTAAAAGGGAAAAGCCCAAATCTCTCATTAAAGCATAGAAATCTGTGAGCTATCAGCAACTGTTGACTAGCAAAAAGTCTGCTTTAATAGCAGACTTCTCAGAGCTCCATTGCTGGCTGGGCAGTCGCACTGGCTGTGCAGGGAGAGCAGTGTCTGCTGCATGGAGCAGCCTCACTGATGCTAATACCAAACCCCAGAGCTCCCGAGTGCCTGATGAGAGCAGGGCACATGGGGGGAAGGTCGCCCACCTCGTATTCTAGTCTGTGTCCAGGCTTGCTGGGTGCTGGATTTTCCCCTTAATAAGCCCTGAGCCACTGAAAATGGTTTCAGCTTCGCTTCCATGAGCTCCATTTTTTTCCTATTTATAGGAAAGTTTAATGGAAGATGTAAAAATATCTCCCTGCTGCAGGAATGCTGGGCAGGGCGCTGAAGTGATGAGTGAAGTTTGGCTTCACTTTCCTCTGGGGCTGGTGTAGGGGAGCTCAGCTCATCACCCCCTGCCTTGGGGAGCATGGGAGCCTGCAGCTAGCATTGGGTAGGTCTAGAGCAGGCCTTGCTCATCAAGAGAGTTTCAAAGATCCTATTTACGAATGTACTCAGAAGTTTTTGGCTCTTGCTGTTAGTGCTTTCTTGCCTTGAAGGAGACTCAGTTGAGTCCTGCAGGGTTTTCAGGCACTCTCTGTGCCTTCTGTTGAGACTTGCGTTTGCAGAGGGGAGGCCATGCAATCTGTCCCTGGGTGCCGGCTCACAAGGAGCTGCTGTGTCTTACTGGAGAGTGGATGGCTGCCTCTGTAGTGCTTCAGTTAGTCAGCTGAGTCTGGTGTTTGGTGGGGCAAAGCAGGCTTGTGGTGGGGTGTATTCAGTCTTGCTCACAGCTGGACTGAGGAGGAGGTAAAGCAGCACAACCCCACTTGGTTATAATGGCTAAATTGCCACCTCAGTCTCCCCCTGGCATTTAGTGCACACTCCAGATTTTGGAAGCAATGTTAAAGGTGATGGTTGTTGCTTAACCTGACTGGAGTCATCAGGGAAGAGTGAGCTGACAGCAGCAGCATTTTCTGCTCTGTAATAACATCCTGTCCATTTCCCATCTCTCTTCCTCAGGCATATCTCGCTGACGCTCCCTGCCAGCTTTCGAGGGAAAAGTCACAGCACTCGCTTGGACTTGGAGCACCAGCACTCGAATCTGTATGCCATATCAGGTAAGCTGCTCCACTGTGTAACCAGGAGTGGAACCAGGAGTACAAGCTCTGCTTGTACAAACAGCCAGATGTGTGGTACCCAGGAAACTTGCACCCAGCTTTTGTCAGTGCTGTTTAAGCATTGAGGGCGGAGGGGCCCCAGAATGTGCCCAAACACACGTTACTGGCAGCAGACATTACTGACCACTGGGGAAATCACAGCCTTAGGTAGGGATGCTGCTGCCTATGGAGGTGCTCACTGAGAGCTCTGGTGGCAAGCAGCACTGATACAAACTTTGCTCCTTATGTTGGTCATGATCATCACAGGTGAGTCGCAAGAGACCACATCTCTGCCCATTTCTCAGGAAGCTTTGTACTTCCTAGCAAGTGTGTACTTCCTACACACTCATCTCTGCTACAGTCAACATATGCATTAAAAACAGATGAGATCTTTTCCCATTTCTATATTCTGAGTGCTCCACTGCATAGTTTTGTTTTGCTGGTATTAGGGCAAATTTGAACATCGATGTTCGACTTTGGATGGGTGTCTGTGTTATTTTTAAGAAGCATGTGCTTGCAGATGCACACTTGGTCTCTAGCTGCAACTTTCTCTGTTCACCATTCCAGGCTAGTACACAAGTGCTAGAGGTAGTGATAGTTTCCAGATGTCAATGTGGAAAATAACTGCCTGTTTTTATTTTTAACTAGTACTAGTCTGCAGGGAAAGCGTGTGTTTAAATAGAGTGGTGAGGAACAAGCCCATTCCTTTACCCTTGCAGGTAACTTGTTACCCTGTGTTTCAGGACTATGCAGTGCGTTCAGTTTGGAGCTGAGGCCTCTGTGAGCAGTCCTGCCTCTAGGTACTGGCTTTCTTGAAGGAGGAGTAAGCTAAAAAGGGAGGTAGCCCAGTTTCCAAGGCCCAGGAAGAAACGCCTTTGGGAATGAGACAGGGATGCTTTACAGAGATTGTACCTCATGGAGTCTGTCACTGCTGGATGTGCTGAGCACTGTGTGGTCTGGAAGCTATTCATAAACCACAGCAAAAGGACTTTTGGTTCTGTAAGCTGAAGACAAGCATTAGGCGCAGCTGTGGTGCAGCAGCACATTTCACCTGCTTCCTCTCCTATGGGGCCAGCTCAGAGGCTGGATCTCAGCTGAGCAGCACTGGGGTGCAAGAGTTTTGCTTAGAATTCTTTTTTTGGAGTAATATTACACCTGAACAAATAGTGTGCTAGGCAGGGTAGAATCACACTTAGCCACAGTTTTCTCTTTGTTACGTCTTTTTTGCAAGAGGAGAAAAATACTGGCTTTAAACCTGACTCTGTCAAAACCTAATGAAAGTGCAGTCCCTTCATCTGGCTGAAGGAGATTTTCAGGAGTTTGAAAACCCAGGAAAAGCAGCAGTGAATTCAGTGAGCTGTACAATAAATAGGTAGTGCTGGTGCATAATCAGGGAAGAGAAGATGGCAAAAGTGTGCCATTCACAGGTTCTTGCTATTAATAGTGAGTGACACTTCTAACATGGGAACATGGCATTAATTCATGTATCATAATCAAAGGGTTATTTAAAAGGTAATCTCTGACTGAAACTGCAGCTTCGAGTTCCTAAATAGATGGAATATAACAATTGCATAATTCTTGTCAGTACTCGTTTTGCTTGTTACTCCTCTGCTCTAATAGATTTAGAAATGTAAGAGAAGGCATGTTCTTGTGTTCACCTGAGACAGTCCTGTGTGGAGGACAGAAAGCATCCAACAGTGCGGCACAACTCTGCAGGAGTGGTACTGAGAGTGACCCTGCTAGGACTTCCCATGGGCTGCCTCTGCTTGCAGTGCCGCCTGGGACGATGACCTAGTTTGCAAAGAACCTGAATACTTTACCAGATAATTACAGGCACAGCACAACACAGGCCTGCAAAACCAGGCATGGCATTAGTCCTCCATGTTCATGGTCAAAGTATATAACTCCCTCTTTTTCCGCCCCAACTGCACGTTCTCCTCCAGACACGTTACACAAGTTGTTGTGCATACATGAGCCATAATGGCTATTACAGCTGCGAACCGTTCCTGAAGAAAGGGCCTTGTCATATGAAACATCCTGTGCGTTGGCAGGGATCTTCGTGCATAACTCCTGACCACTGCTGCCTTCTCAGCAGCTGTGATGAGGTGCTGTGACAATCCCCTTTGTGCGCTTCAACATTGCGGAGGTAGATGAGCCTCCAGGCGCGCTGTGGAAACCATTCCGAAGTTTCCTGTTAGGTGGGGTGTAGTTTGCAGCCGGTCCGTTTTATCTGTGCCGCAGTGCAAGCGCCTTGCTGCAGTGCCATGGCAACGGGAAATTGATTAACGCGCTTCCACTGGCGTCCCTAATTGCTCTGCTGGGATGCAGTTTGCCACAGCATGCTGCAGGGCCCATGGGGATGATGGGGACGTGGAAGGTGAGCAGGCGAGGTGACACAGGGCTGTGATGGGCACAGGACTCCTCTCTGGTCTCGCCTCATGCTGGACAGGCCTGCGGGCTCCCTCTCTTGGCTCTTAGCAAAATGGAAGGCTTCCTGGTGCAGGGAAACAAAAGCTGTGATGAACTGTCTCCTGTCTTCCAGTTTTGCAGTCTGATTTCTTGTGGTGGGGATGGGATGGGCTGGTTAGGGAGGGAGGGCTGTGAAGGAGGATAGGGACACCAAAGATTTTCTCAGTAGTCAGTGAAAGCAACACTTCCAGCTTGGGTTCAGCCTGTTTATGAAAGGTGAAATAGATGGTGGCTGTTGAGCCTACTCTATATCTCAAAAACATTTTGGCAGAAATTGCCATATCCCCACAGGAGCTGTCCTGTTATTCCTTGGGGCATGTAATGCACTTTATCACCATGCTAGAGTTGAGAAAAAACAATCCCGAACCAGCCTTTTGTCATTTCCAGTCTTGGCAATGAGACATTAGATTGACCAGAAAGTTAGGGAGACTCCTCTTGGCACAGTGAATTAATGAATAGCTCTTTGACAGGGTGCATGTAGGAAAGCATTGCCCAGACCTTGCAGTGGGAACCTGCCACATGCTGTTGCAGCACTGCCAGCATCATCCTCCTGGCCTGGCAGACTCCCTGGTCCTACCCTGTGCCATGGACCCAAGACCAAAAGGCAGAATTACTTCTAAGTTGATCTGCAGAAGGTCTTTGGGTGCTGCTGGGAGCATGGTGCTGAGGAGCTGACAGGTTTAATATGCATGTTTGAACGGGCAGCTGCTGGAAGAAGAATGCCTTGCTCCAGACAGACCTGTCGACAGACACTGCTCAGTATTTCACAGCATAGTCTTTCTTCATGGCCTTCAGCTTAATTAAGATGTTGTTGTGACTGCATACTGCCTTCATTTCAGACTTAAGCATCTTCTGGCTGCATATTGCTTTGGCTTATCAGAGCCACAAGGACAGGGAGGGAGAGAGGGAGCCCTCTCAGGCAGCCACAGATAATAACGTACAGAGAAAAATCCTGAATGAAGTGAAAAATTATTTATAATAATGGTACTCAAATGGAAGGGAAATAAGTCACTCTAAGGGTATATAAATTTTTATGATAGTGTATAAACAGCCATAGCTTGCCTTGTCTCCCATCTATCCCTGCAGAGAATGAGGGCAACATCTAGCATAAAGAAAAATATAATAAGAAAACGAAGAAATGAATGGGAAGAGCTGGAGGATTGATCACTCAGTGTATTTGTATATCCTGATGTAAAAGGTGCTGCTGACAGGTGGCCAGGTTTCTTCCGTATAAAACCATGTGTGTGCTGTCAGGGCAGTGTGAGCAGCCTTGTTTCGATTGATGAATTGCCTGCTTTCTTGATTAAACCTTCCGTCACTTAAGAAACAAAAAGCCTGTGTTTGGATGGCAGAGTGGGACATGTCAAAAAAATCTGTCTGCTTTACCTTTGTGCAGATGTTGGGCACAGACTGTAACATGTATTATTAAAACGAATGTGGCATTTACTGTGCATTATTTCTTTCCTGGGAGAAGGGACCTGTAAATTATATGCTAATAATAAGCTTTAACCCTTTCAGAAACCAAGAGATTTAGGAGTGCAGGTATTCCTGCAGGCCTCACTAATTGGATGGGCTCTAACACCACTGTAGCTCTCTCTGAAGTTAATAAACAGTGTGTTTCAGACCAGTATGCTGATGCCTCTTGGGGATCCTGCCTCCCATAAGTTTTCTGCCATGCAAGTGCCACTGAAACATAAACCTTTTGAATTACAAAATCTTCCATCAAAAGCCTCCTCCAGATTCTGATTACAGGGGAGATCTGTCTCCTGCCTGGGGCCGAGCAGGACCTCCTCAGCAGGAGGCACAGCCCACACCAGCACCAGCTCTAACCTTTGATTGCACTTCCAGATTCCCTTCAGGCTGCCAGTTTGAGACGTGCTCAACCTGCTTGTCTCAGGAAGAGAGTTAGGGATGGAAAAAAGGCTTAAACCACCTTGCAGAGCGCATGGCAGGATGTGATGTTGTGAGCTAGTTTAAAAATCAGATACTGATGGTCTCAGCTATGGTTTCTGGGGACACTCAGGCTGGTCCAAGCTGTGGGCTTTGGTGGCTGAAGTCAGGTGGGCAAAGCCATTGCTAGTGCTAGTGTGTGACTCTGCATGATGCTGAGCAGGGTTGTATGGTTTGGGTTTTTTTCCCCCCTGAAATTTTACTGTAGCCATCTTCAGCATCATATTGCAGATAGACCTGCTTGCTTGTAGCATACAAATTTATGTCATTTAAATATAGGACAGTCAATACTCATACCTTCTCTTGACCTGTTGTCAAGACTGTCAAGACAGAAATTGCACTGGGTGGAGTCTGTCAGATGGTACTGCACAACCCCATCAGGATGTGTGCACAAAGTAGTTAAAGCCTCTTTGTACCAATTTTCTGCATGAAACAGGTGTATGAACTTCCAGATACTCCTGCAGCCGTCACCACAGAGCCAGACAGAACGTCAGTCATTTAAACATATGTCTGAGGATTTTTGTTCTAGCAGAAACTGGTTGATAACAAGATGATCAGAGTTACCCTTGGATGGGACTGAGTTTCATTTTTTGAACACTTAAATATGGAAATTGTGCTTAAAAAGCAACAGAACAAAAGCAGAGCGTGCTTTGATGGATGTTGTTTGATAGCATTTTCAAGTAATACTTGCCAGCTGGCAGCCCAAAATAATTAAAACATTTGTGCAAGGAATAGTTAAAGGAAGAAATAGTTGATGCTGATATATCATCCATAAGTTCAGTACCTGAAGTCATGGTAATCCATAGGAATAAACCAGTATCTGGAAGTATGTATTATTTGTACTGTAAAATGAATCCTTTCTTTACATTTGGACTGTGATTATGGCTGCAGTTTTGCTGATACTGAACTGAAGGTGAAGGTTTTCATTCTCTTTCAAAGAAAAAAGGCCATGTCCTTTGGGTAGGAGCTTAGATGTCACATCCAGAAACGAGCCACGTGCTTTATCTAGCGATAAAGCAACGTTCCTGTTTGTGAACAAGGCTGTAATAGTTGCCATTCATTTGCTTAGGAGTGGCGGGCTTTCAAAGCAGTTATTTGATGCAGCAGTGCGCTTGCATGTATTTCTTATCTTAAAAGTACTATTTTATACTGGTTTGTGGTTGTCTTTAACCACATTATCAACACAGTTACTTGTGTGAAGTATTTTTCCCAGAGAAACTGGGCTGAGCACCAAGGAAGGGAAGCACAGCCAGCTGCCAGCTTGGTGTTGGCTGGCACATTTGCCATAAATAAGCGTGCTTTCATGGGCAGCTTTTGCAGGTGTCGCTTTCTCCCCATCTCTAATTTGTTTATGTTGGAATCATGCACCAATGTTACCTTAAATTTACCTTAAATATAACTATTTCCTAAAATGTTTGTTTATTCTTATGTTTTATAGATGAATATTTCTTTATTTCGTTTATTTAGCTTGTTAAGACACTTTCCAGATAGGTCAAACACACTTTGTGGTCTGACTGGGTAGCAGGACAGTTTGTTGTGGTATCTGTTGGGCTTATTCAGCCTGGAGAAGAAAGACCTTATAGCAGTTTCCAGTACCTAAAGAGGCTACATGAAAGCTGGAGAGGGCCTTTTTGCAAGGGCCTATAGGGCCAGGACAAGGAGGAATGGCTTTAACCTGCCAAAAGGGAGATTGAGATGAGCTCTTAGGCAGAAGTTCTTCCCTGTGAGGGTGCTGAGGCACTCGCACAGAGTGCCCAGCG
>JANHGB010043771.1:590-10997 GCA_026283785.1 Coracopsis vasa | reverse complement strand
GGACTATCATGTGGAGTGTGATTCTCCCAGCCTAGTGAGGGGGAGCTGGGCTGGAGCCTGTCTGTAGGCAGGCAGGTCCTCTGCTCCCAAGCTGGGGTGCTCCAGGGAGCTTGTGGGGAGATGGCACATCCTGGCCATCCCTTTGTTCTCCCAGCTCTGCCCCTGGCCTGGGACAAACCTCTCCATGTCCTCCACAGGAGTAACTCCCTGGAGAGAGCCGCCCCTCTCCGGGATGGAAAACAGGTTCCTGCACCGGCAGGACCTGCTGCCTCCAGCCTGACCCTCCCTCTCCACTCCAAGCACGTGTTCTCCGGACGGGTGCGTGCCCTGTCCTGGGTGTGGGACCGGGATCCCCGTGGGATGCCCATCCCTGCCCTGCTCTGACGGGACCTGTCCCGCAGGATGCTGCCGTGGGGAGCCGCAGCAGCGCCTTGGATGAGCACGAAATGATGTTCAAGAAGAACCCACGTCGGGTGGTGAGGCCGGCCGGTGAGCGCTGTGTGCGGTGCGGGGGGGTTTGGGTGCTGGCATGGGTGGTGGGCTTTTGGTGCGGGTGGGAGCAGCAGGGCTGTGCGTGCCCTGCACCACTGCCTCCCGCCTCCCCATCCCTCGTGCAGACTACACCAAGTCGGTGATCGACCTGCGCCCTGAGGACTTCGTGGGGGAAGGCGGCTCTTTGGGGGACAGGAGCAAGTCGGTCCCTGGCCTCAACACGGAGCTGGTGAGATCCTCCTCATGGCATGGAGCTGGCTGCCTGGCTGGTGATGCTCCCCATGCAAGGCTGCTCCATCTCCTTGCAGGAGGAGGAGGAGGAGGACATTGATAACCTGGTGGAGATCCATCGCCAGAGGGTGGCCCGGGGCAGCATGCGCAGCGGCACCTCCTCTGTGAGTCATGGAATCATAGAATCAACCAGGCTGGAAAAGAGCCTTAAGATCATCAAGTCCAACCATTACCCCAAGGCCATCACTAACCCATGTCACTGAGGGCCTCATCTACATGGTTTTGAACACTTCCAGGGATGGTGATTCCACCACTGCCCTCGGCAGTCTGTTTTAGAGTCCCCATGGCAGGGGTTCATGCTCTGAGCTGCTGCAGGAAGAGATGATGGAGAAAGGGAATGGTGGGGAGGGATGTAGGGTGGGCAGCCTCTGGGCTGCATGGACAAGAGATGTGGGTATGAGGGCTTGAAGGGAATCAAAACAAGGAGACCCAGCTCTCTTCTATGGAGCCTGCATGTGATGGGATGCACTTAGCATCCATTCCCAATCACGGGGATGAGGGTGGCTGTGCAGAAGAGGCCTTGCTGAGGATGAGGAGGGACTATAAGCGATGCTGCACTGACTCAGCCCTACCGTGTCTTCCAGAGCACACTGGGGAGCATGGTCAGCATTTACAGCGAGGCCGGGGACTTCGGCAGTGTCGCAGTCACTGGAGGGATCTCCTTCTCCTTGAGCTACGAGCAGAAGACCCAGACCTTGTTCATCCACGTGAAGGAATGCCGCCATCTGGCCTATGGGGATGAGGGCAAGAAGCGCTCCAACCCGTGAGAGCCATGGGGTGATGGCTGGGTTGTGGGGGGGATGTCTTGGTGAGGCAGGAGGTCTGGGGTTGCCCTGGGAGGCTCAGGGTGTCAGCTGTGGTGAGACCTTGGTGCTGTTCCTGCCATCAGGTACGTGAAGACCTACCTCCTGCCCGACAAGTCCCGGCAAGGGAAGCGCAAGACAACCATCAAACGCAACACCATCAACCCCCTGTACAATGAGCTGCTCAAGGTGATGGGGATAGGCTGGGATGCAGGCTCTCAGCCCTGGGGATGCTGCTGGACCAACCAGGGGAGGGATGCGCTCCAAACCATGGCGGGGGGAGGAGCTCTGCAGAGGACCCATATCCAAACACCCTGAAGGCTGGGAAGCCCCGCTCCCAGACTCTGATGGGGCTATGGTGTCAAGCCCTGGGGCCATAGTGGGGTGGAGGTGCAGCTGCATATGTGGATGTGGTCACAGGCTGCCTTCCTGGCCCTGTGGCATCCCCCAGGGCTTGGTTCTGCTTACCCTGTGCACTGATTTCCATGGACAAGGCTCCTGGACCCACTGCAGGCAGGTTGCAGTGGTTGTAGGGGAAGCAGCGTGGCTGCTGGGGTAGAGATAAGGCAGCTCTGAGCCCAGAGGCACTTGGTGCTGCCCTTCACCATCCCCACTGCAGCCTCCATAAAGTGGTAGGACTGGCTGACTCCATCCTTGAGCCTGGCGGCGCATCCCTAGGGAGGCAGGGATGGAAAATGGGAATTAGTTTGGTTCCCAGGCTCCTACGGCCCTGTGTTTGCTGAGGTTTCACCACCTGAGGCTCGGTGGCCTGGCAGAGCTCCGCTTGTGGTGGGATGGGGTGGGATGGCTGGATGCCATGAGCACTGGTCCTGCCTCTGTATGGACTCTGAGGAGAGCATGGTCTCCCGCACCACTGCCCCAGCACTTTGAGGTTGGGAAGGAAGACAAACATCCTGTGTGCACCCATTGCTCCTGATGCGTGCGCCCAGCCTGCCCCTGCCTGCTCACGGGGCTTGTCCCGTCTCTCCCTCAGTACGAGATCCACAGGTCCCTGCTGCCCGAGAGGACGCTGCAGTTCTCGGTCTGGCACCACGACCGCTTTGGCCGCAACACGTTCCTGGGCGAGGTGGAGGTGCCGCTGCACGCCTGGGACTTCCAGAGGCACCTGGAGGAGTTCCTGCCCCTGCACGGCAAGGTGATGCCCGCAGCATCCCTCTGCTCGGGGGGTGCGGCGACCTCGATGCGGGATGCAGGAGCTGCCAAGGGCTTGTTTCGAGTCAGATCCTTGAGGAAGTGAAGCCTCCAGCAGCAATGCTGTTATAGTAAATAAGGGCAGAGAGCCCCCCTTCTTTTCCTCACTAAGTCCCCTCTGTGATGCTGTGGAGCTTGTCTCTGCTCCATCAAGTATTTCCATGGTGTTTCCTGGCTCTGCCCCAGCTGGGAGGAGTTGGAGCCAATGCAGGGAAACAAATGGTGGAAATTGGCCTGGACATCCTGCTGTGATTCCAGAGCAAAGCAGGGATGGCCTTACTGCAGCTCCCTGGCAGCAGATGCTGCTGCTGGGCTTGAGGCTGGTTCTCCTGACTAACTCATAGTGTGGGCTCAGTTTTGTGTTGTTGGGGCTTGTGGAAACCCCTAAATAGGGTTTCTTAAGGGAAGTGATGGAGCCAAAGAAGGACCCCAAAGGATCTGGTGTGAATCTGACCTGGTGATGCTGCATAGGGTCTGCAGGCATTTGTACCAGCTAAACCACATCTAGGAGAGGCCAAGCCCTTTGGCACAGCATGGGGAGGTGCTGCAGGCAGGCCAGACCACCACCATGTCCACATTACCCTCCAGCAGTGTTTAAGTCTTTCTCTTTGCAGATTGGGGTGGATGCTGCTGGTCTCCACCAGTACAAGGGGGAGCTGGTCGTCTCCATGAAGTACATCCCATCTCCCAAGCACCCTGTGGCTGGGAACGGCAGGAAGGGTGAGTGCTGTGGATCAATGTGTAGTGTGTGGGACCTGCTTGTAGCCATGAGAGCTGGGTCTGGGTGAGTTTCTTGCATGGTGCCACTGCAGCCTTCCCCTCTGCTGTGCTTGCAATGATGCTCTGGGTCAGAGCAGACCTGGCTGTCCTCAGGCTGGCCGAGTGGTCCCAGTGCCTTCATAGGGCTGGACCAGTTGTCTGCCCTCACCTCATCAGTAAGGGATGGATCTAGCTGGGATCTGTGCCTGCATCTGCTGTGTTCAGCAAGACCTTGCCAGAAGGGTGGTGGAAATGAGGGTTGATTGGTTCTTGTTTGATGGGCTTTTCCCAGGCAAAACAGGGGAAGGAGGGGAGCTCCAGGTCTGGATCAAAGAAGCCAGGAACCTCACAGCTGCCAAATCCGGAGGGACCTCAGACAGCTTTGTCAAGGGGTGAGTGTGGGTCCTGGATGGGCACTGTGCTCCCTGGCTGCATCCCAGGGCACTTCCCAGTGCTGCTGTGGGGACATGGGGAGGGAAGGGACTCTGCTGGCTGCCCAGAGGTAAGATGCTCCTGGTACCAAATCCCCTGGGTTCTGCTGGTTGAGGGGTGATGGTGGGATACTGTGTGCAGGGCAGAGCTCCAGCTGCCACCACAGCCAGCAGGCAGCATAGCTGGAATGAGCAGCCTCTGGTCCCATCCTTAGACTGCTTGCAGTCTGCTGAGGAGCTTTAGAGGGGGCAGAGCAGAGCCCCAGCCCCTTGCAGTGGTCCTTATTCCCAAGCCCTATGTGGGAAGGTGGGCTCAGGACATGCTGCTAAACCCAAGGGGCTGCTTTCCCAGCTACCTCCTGCCACACAAGACCAAAGCCTCCAAGAGGAAGACGCCGGTGGTGAAGAAGACCCTGAACCCTCATTACAACCACACCTTCGTCTACAACGGCATCAACCCCGAGGACCTGCAGCACATCTGCCTGGAGCTGACGGTCTGGGACCGGGAGCCACTGTCCAGCAATGACTTCCTTGGGGGTGTCCGGCTTGGAGTGGGCAATGGTGAGGAGCTCTGGGGTGCATCAAACCATGAGAATGAGACACACTGGGGTCCATCAAACCATGAGGATAAGGAGCCCTAGGGTTCATCAAATCATGGGCACAAGTAGCCCTGCTTGGGGCTGCCTCACTGCAGACAGGAGCAGTGATTTCTGCCCACATCCATCCTTCCCACAGGCATGAGCAATGGACAAGCTGTGGACTGGATGGACTCCACAGGCGAGGAGCTGAACCTATGGCAGAAGATGTGTCAGTACCCGGGCTCGTGGGCAGAGGGGACGCTCCAGCTCCGCCCCACCATGGCCAAGCTGAAGCTGTAGGCACTGGGATTCGGGAATGCAGTCACTGCATGGCCCAGCGGAGCTGCCGAACGTGGGTTGTTCTGTTTCATCCTTATGCTTTAATAAACATCACCTTCTCTAAACAGGCTCGGGCAGAAAGTCTTCTTGGCCCAGCTCCCTTTAAAGGGTTTTCCTTTTGTCTTAGGCTTTGCACCAGCTTTCAGGCTGAACTGGAGTCCTTGTGGACCCTCCCTTATTTCCCCCCAGGCAGAATGCTTTGAGATGTGGCTGGGTTGTTAGTTCTTTCCATTCTTCGTCCTCCCACCCCCTGTGTTTCACACTCTGCTCCCTCCTTGACTTCTCCACCCTTCTCCTGCTGACTGCTTGCAGGACTGGGGCAGCCCTGCACATCCCAGCCCCGGCTGGAGATGATGATGGTGTTGGAGATGGCCAGGATGGAGCCATGCAGGGTCACCTGGGGATGGCATTCCCCAGGAAGCATTCATTCCAAGCCCATCCTCAACCCACCTTCTTCCAGCACTGACTTTTAATACAAATATGTTTATTTCAAGTTAATTCTATTGCCAGAACTGCTCCCAGGAAGGGTGCCTCTGGCTGGTAAGGGGAAGCGAGGGGCAGGGTGGGATGTTGAGGTGGGCTGCTGCTGGCTGTGCTGAGCATGGGGCTGTAGCTTTGAATACAGACTTTATGGCAGGACCCTGCCCAGCAGGGCTGACCCAGGGTGTGGGGAGCAGGTTCAGCTTGTGCATAGGGTGAGGATGATGATGGTGAAGCTGCTCCATTAGAGGCTATTTATTGCCCTGCCGATCCCCTCTATTTCCCTGTCCCCCCTGCCCTGGGGTTGAGCAGGGGCCCTCCAGTGTCTCCCACCATGGTCCTGGTGAGCCACCCCACCTACAGCACATGGCCCCATCCATGCTCTGTGCCAGAGCAGCCGGAGCGGGGCTCCCCTTCCCTGCAGCTCCCCAGCACCCAGCTTCTCCTCTACAGTGGGCAACAAGGAAAGCAGAAGGGAGGTATCCGAGGGGTCCTATCGCTGCCTCACTCGCAGGGGTCCCCGCTCTGCGCCCGCCGCGCCGCCTCCTGCTCGCTCAGCAGGTAGGTGTCGATGAACACAAAGAGCTCATCGGGGTTCACGGGGTTGATGTAGCGCTCCCGGTCCATGCCCCCCTTGTCCAGCAGCACCGCGTTGAAGTAGGAGCGGGTGAGGCGCAGGAACTGCCTGGTGGGTGCAAGGGGAGCTGGGATTAAGGCTGGAGTGGATGCATGGAGGGCTGAGCCTGCCCACCCCATCAAACAATGCTTGTGTTCTCTGGGGGTGTTGGCTCCCATCGCTTCCTCAGGTCTGGGGATGCTGCATTCAGACCTAATGGGGGTGTCCCCACACTGCACAAGCCCCTCCAGCACAACAGGCTGGAGCTGGGTCGGTTTGTCCACAACCAAGGTAAGGGATGGTTGCCCCCTTACCTGAGCTCCTCAATGATGCCAGGGGAGAGCCGGTGCTCCTGGATGCGCCCCACCTCGTGCGGTGGCTGCCCCACCAGCTCCACAGTGGTGATGTGACGCAGGTCCAGCCCACAGGCAGCTTGCTGTGGATGTAAGGGTGATGGTGATGGGATGCTGGGGTGAAGGTGGGAATTGGGTGCAGTGGGAGGGTCTCCTCACCTGCAGCATGGACATCTGCATCTTGTAGTAGCGGTTGGAGGGGTCGGGGGCTGAGATGATGAGGAGACGGCGCTTCTCATGGAACTGGTCCAGCAGGCTGGATGCTGAGCTCACATCCGTGTTGATCTGCATGGCTGGGGCGAGAGGGGAGCGTGTGGGGAGGGTTTTACCCCATCACCCCTTCCCCATCCCTCCACCCTGCCCCACACCTACGTGCGCAGATGGGCTGGGAGCCCGTCCACTGCTGTGTGGACTGGCAGACCCGCAGGGAGGTCCCCACGCGCTCGTAGCCCCCCTCGCACTGGTACTCGCAGGTAGCCCCGTAGTTGTTGCCATCGGAGGTGCAGGAGAGGTGCCCGTTCTGTGGGGGCTTCAGCACAGGGCAGCGCCTCACTGTGAAGGGGAAGGCTGGTGAGGGCTGGGGGCGATGGGGCACGGTCCCAGCCATGGGGTGAGGAGCCTGGGGGTGGCTTCACCTTGGACACGGATGCTGAACTTGCAGCTGGCTCTGTTGTAGGCCTGGTCATGGGCGGTGTAGCGGATGATGTGCTCTCCTTCAGGGAATTCTGAGCCAGGCTCCGGGCCCCGCAGCATCACCCTGCATCCAGCGGATGGGTTTCTCCATCAGTGAGACGCACCATGGTCCATAGCCCCAGCAGCAATGCCCACAGCATCTTCACCTCACCTCTTGATGATACCATCAGCAGAGTCCTTCACACGAGGAGGGTCCCAGTAGACGGTGGCAGTCAGCTTGCCAGGCTCGGCTATGCGCTCCCGGGAATCCGGGCAGCGGATCTTGGGAGGCTCCATGTCTGCCCATAGGGAGAAGAGGCAGTCGGGAGGGCTATGAGTGCTGGGGCTGGGCTATGGGAGCTGGGTACTGATGCTTGGACCCCCCAGAGTGCTGTGCTCCAGGATGCATAGCACAGGCAGCCCAGAGCCAGCAAGGCCTGCTGTGGAATGGCTCAATCCTGGACCAGTGTGCCCTGCACTAGCCATGCTTTGGGGATAACAGCACCTCTGGGAGCATCACTGATAGGGGCCAAAGGACACAAGGTGCAGGAGCTGGCACCTGGCGATGCCCAGGTGGGATGGAGGTGACCAGGGATGGTCCAGGAGGTCCAGGGATGGAGGCGACCTCTCCTTGCATGCATGGCACTGTGAGGACAGAGGGTGAGAATTTACCCACACAGACTGGCTCGCTGCCGCTCCAGCGTCCATCCTCCATGCAGACCCGGCTCCGGTCCCCCTCCAGCTGATATCCAGGCAGGCAGGAGTAGTCACAGCGGGAATCCATCTGCACCCCGGCCGAGCACACGTAGGAGCCGCGCAGCACCGCGGGCAGCACGTGGCACCGGATCTCTGCCATGGACAGAGCCAAGAGGGGAGGGATGGAAGCGGCTCCCATGCGATACCCGGGGGCAGGGCACGCACTGGGGATGCCGGGCGCACTCACGTCGGCAGTAGGCCATCCCGGACCAGTGGCGGCTGGGCAGGCACTGCACGGCGCTGGGCCCCACCAGCCGGTACCCGCGGGCACAGCTCAGCTCGCAGCGGGTACCCAGGGTGCTGCGGTAGGAGCCGCCGCGGGGTGAGTAGCACGTGGCATCGCCGCGGTGGATGCTGAGCGTGGCGCACCACTGCGGCACTGCGGGAGAGGAGCCAAGTGATGGGGGTACCCGGCCCCACTGTGACCCAGTGTGTGCCCATGGGGAGCCCCCAGGGATGGGTTGGGGTAAGGGTACCTCGGTGGTAGTCCAGGGCAGGCTCTGGGGGCACGTCTTCTGTGTACACCTCGTTGGTGTGGCTCTCGGAGGTGTAGTAGCCAGACCCTGGGGAGGAGGAGAGAGATAAGGAGGCTGCTGTGCGATCTTTTGTGGCTGAAGCAGCACCCAGGTGATGATGCCTCCATGCACCCCCCGGCCCTGAAACATCCCAACAAGAGATTCCCATCCGTGTCCTGCTGTTCCTGGGGTTGCCATCAAGGGTTAAGCCTGGCAGATGGTGAGCCCAGTCCCCAGTGACACTGTGTGTGCTGGCACCGGCTGCAGACTAAACAGTGGCAGAGGCAGCTGTGGTTATGGCAGGAAACAGGCGCTGGCACAGAGCAGGCTGGCACCGACCCCTGGCTTTGCGCTGCTGGGAAGTGCTTCCACCAGCTCTGTGGCACCATCCAGCATCCCTAAGGAATACAGATGACCCCTTATCCCAGTGGAGCCCCTGGCCAAGGCGAGGGATGCTGCAGCCCCCCACTCCCACCAGGGAACGTGGAGCTGCTGGAAGGGCTGGCCTCACACCACCCATGGCCCCATGGATAGGGGGAGGACAGACTTGCACCATCCTTATATCCCCCCGTGGGTCAGGGACAAGCAGGCAGGGGCCGAGGGCTGTTGTCCTCCCCTTCGGCACTGCAGCAGCCGCGGCATTCCCCAGCTCTGAGCTCACGTTTCCGCTGTGTTTCCGTTGGCCCCCTCCTTGCCATCATCCATCCATCCCATCCCACCGCGCTCCCTGCTCCCGATGGGCAGCGAAGGGACCCCGAGTAAAGCAGCACCCCTGCTGTGACTGTAACTCCCTTTCACCCTGCTCCAGGCTTCAGGAAGGGGATATCCACCGAGCCCATTCCCAGCAGCAGCCCCAGGGAGAAAACTCCATTACAAATCTTTCCGACATGAACTTTATTACAGAGCGATTCCCTGCTGCTTCCCACAAGCTCCATGAAGTTGCCCACTCGTTCCCACAAGTCTTTCATCCCAATGTGCTTCCCATGCTGCCTCGGGGAGCGGAGGGGACCGGGGCAGGGCTGGCATCCATGGGGCTGGTGGTGGGGATGTCACTGACCCCTCGAAGCAGGGATGCTTCCAGGGAGGCTACCGAGCCCCTCACCAGGGCTCTATGGATGGATCACACTGTGTTCCTGCAGGCAGATGTGCCATTTCATTGTGACATTCCCTTTCTGTTCCTTCTCACCTGGGGACACTGGGCAGGCGCATCCCAAGCCAGCGGTGCTGGCATAATGGCAAGCGGATGGGGATGGGATTGGGATGGGAGCAGAGGAGGGGGAACCCCCCCAAACAGGACAAAGGCGTTGATCCCTGACCCAGCTGTGGGGCTGAGTGCTTGATCCAAGCGAACATCTGCATCTGATGTCCCGTGGGAGCAGGGGGTCAGCGGGAATGCTGCAGGCGCGATGCGGAGCTGGTTTTGCTTCTCTCTGGATGCCTCCCAGCACCCTCTCTGCTCCCCCCCATCACCCCATACCCCACAGGCACCGCTGCTCTCCCCATCACCCACACCCTGCTCCCCTCCCTCCATCCCCATTGCGAGCCCCCAACGGGAGCAGGACCCCGCAGGCTGCATCCCCATGGAGCCCAGCACTCACCTTCATGCCACGTGGATGACACCAGCCTGGCCAGGACAACCAGCAGGACGGGGGCCGCATCCTGCGCCATGCCGGGGGCCGTGTGGGGCTGGGGGCAGGACCACGGCCCTGCTGCCTGTGCTCAGCAAACCTACTTCTCCCCTCTGCTGCCCGTCCCGAGCATTCAAAAGCCGTGAGTCAGGCCCAAAATGATGGGATTGTTAAAAATAACAAGTCTCAGGATCTCCCGTTTTCCAACGCACCTCCTGCTTCTCCCGGACTTTGGAAGGTTGTGGGATCCTTTCCCTTCACAAGCAGAGCCAGGAGCCTGTTTGAACACAGAGGAGAGCCGAGCCTGTGCCAAGCTCCAGGAATGGGGTTCCGGGATGCTAAGGATGAACCCCCGGGATCCAGGACCCTTTGTGCCAGGAGGGAGGGAGAGCCCCGCTGCAGCCGCGGGCTCCGAACGCGGTCCGGAGGCTTATCCAGATCAAAGATGGCAATTCTCAAACTGTCCAAACATGGTTGGCTTT
>JANHGB010043768.1:2639-32808 GCA_026283785.1 Coracopsis vasa | reverse complement strand
CCCGCTCGCCAGGGCAGCTGACGGGCCGGGCCCGCGGCCCTCCCGTGGGGCGGGGAGTGCGCTCCGCTCGGGGTGTCCTTCAAGGTCATGGGCCCCAGGGCCGGCCCCTTCCCCTCTCTCCTCCCAAGTCCGCCCCTGTCCCGCCCCACCTGTGCCCCGTTTCGGGCTGCACCGACCCCGCGCCCCTGCAATGGACGGGATGCTCCCCGCGGCCGCATATAGCCGGGTGTCAGGGTCCACAGCACCCTGCCCAGATGTGTTCCTGGTGCTCAGGTGTATGGATGCTCTGCACCCAAACATCCCTCCAGGATCAGGGTGTGCAGCTAGTCCGCATCCCAGCTCCAGAAAGCAACAGGGTGCGTGGGCACCCTGCATCTCATGGCCTCTGGTGTTGGGGTGCATGGCCACACACAACAATAAAACCCCTTGGTGTTCGCATGCACAACTGCTTCACATGGTGCCTGGCTGCACCCCTGCCCAACAGCCATGTTTCCCCCAGTGTCAGGGTGCATGGCACCAGCATCTTCTTGCCTTGACAATGCACAGCTACGCAAGGGCTTCTGTATGTGTGTGTACCCCTTGGGTGTGAGGGAACATGTGTTCATACTGCCCATAGGAGCTGGGGGGTGTGTGCATGTGCATACACCCTGCAGGGGCCAGGGCACACACACAGGCACATCCATCACGTTTGAGGTGCAGATATTTGCCTGACCATATATCTGATGTGTGCAGGGTCAGACACGTGCACAGCTCCTGGGTGGCAGGGGTACACACAGAGCTCTCAGGGCACAGATGTGCACATGTGTCGGGTGTAGGGTGCGGACACACATGCTCCCTGGGTGTTGGAGCCAGAAGTGCCAAAGCTGGGATGGATCTGCATGCATTTTCCCTGCCTGCTGTCTCAAACCTCAGTATGGGCAGCAGCCCCTGTGCAAGGCTAAAGGCATCACTGCAAGCAGCTGTTCATAACAAGAAGGGGAGACTTGTGGAGTGTGTATGTTGTGAGGTGTTATGTGCATGGTTTAGTTTCAAATAAACTTTGTTTAGACCACAGATCAAAACCTGCCAATTACAGACAAGTTGTTTTTCTCTTCCAGGCAGACATGGGTTATTACAAAATCTAATTCTCTAGATACCTCCCACCCAGTTTGTGCTAAAGCAAAAGCTAAGTGGGATAGAAGTGTTTTCACCATTGTTTTAATCTAAGCAAGCTATTCAGCATTACCCTTTTGTGTTCACAGCCCCAAATCTTTGCAGCAAGAAAGCTAAGCCCATAGTTAACATTTGTAGGGTAAGAACATCTTAGCAAGTCAAGCAGTGCCTTTAATCAGTATTGTTCCCAGAAAGTAAAACAACTGTAAAGTGTGATGGTAATTCCATATAGAGTCTCTACATGCATTCTAACTGTATATTCACATTTTCAGTAGTGGTATTTGGGGTTTGGAAAACAATTTGATTCTAATATCTGTTTATTTGGTACAGGTCTTATAATACTGTAGGACATCATGTTAGGCTGATTAAAAGTAGATCTTTTGGATGATGGATTAGTTTTGAACTCATTTGTGGTTGATGCTTACAACTGGCAGTCCAGTTGCTAATCTTGGGTACAGGCTGCCCACACAAGTGAATCAGCAGTCATTGCAGGACTTCTTGATTTGTGGGTGTCTAGAAGGAGGCCAGTAGTGGAGGATTTCTCTAAGGATATGCATTAAAAATAGAGCCCCAGCATCTCAGGTTGGGTGCAGTGAATATTGTATAAATATAATAAACTGAATAAATTTTTATGTATGTATAAAAATACCATTCTATATTGTAAATAAAGTGTATATTTAGGTGAATAGTCATGATTTGTTAGTCCTTGTTCATCAGGAACTTTACAGTTGCTAGGTGAAAGATTTTACATAAATGTAAAGTATTACTCACTGCATTGTATTGAAAATTAAATATGCCTCCAGATTTAGGTTCAGTTGGACATGCAAGACATGAGACTCTCCCAGTTTCAGTATTACCCCCATAACTCCAGCTTACTCTTGCTGCTGCTGAAGGTGGTTCACAAAAGAAAGCATCATGATTATTTGTCTCTTTCATCCTCAGAGGTTGCTGCAAACAATAATCCTCATAGAAGAGCATTCTAAATCTTAGTTTGCTAATTCTGTTTAATGAAGGGGAGGATATGGTCATGATTTACAGATCCCAGTTGGAAAAAAACCAAACACTGCAGGACTGGGATTGGGTTCTGTCTCCTAGAGCCCTGTTTGCTGCCCGGTGAGCACTAATGCTTCCTGTAAGGGAGATTGCTAAACCAACCTGGAGTTACCGGGTAGGGTTTGCCCCCCATCATCTGGGACAGCTTGTGTTCCTGTGGCACCTGTGACAACACTACTGCAGGCAACAGCCTTACCATGAAATACCCTTTTAAATGCTTGTACTCAGAAATAGCTGCTCAGCTTTCAGCATGATAACATGTTTGTGTGTTTGCCTAGGGCCAAAGAAGGTACCATTTTCAGTAAGTGCACCAATAAGGTATCTACCCATTATTTCTTAACATTGAAAGTCAGCTCAGCTGCAGTTGTTCTTCTGGTTCTTACTGTTTCTCTGCTATGAAATAGCTTGTTTTCTCCATCCTGCTCCCACAGGGTGAACCAGTTCTTTATGTTCTTTTCAGGCATTGAGACTAAAAGGTTGATTGTTGAAAAACACTGCTAGTGTGAGCTACTCCTGTGTAATACAGACAGGCAGATTCATGAAGGTACTTTTCCTAAAGGAAGTTGAGATTTTCTTTCCCTATATTTTACACCCCCCTTGAATGATTGTCACAAGCTTTTGCTATCTGGAAGACAGCTTTATAGCTGAAGATTGAATTGATAGCTACCTTCTGGAGCTATTAGTAATTAACAGCGAAAAGTTGACTGCTGAGGTGGGAAAAGGTTTAAATTTCCAGCTGTGGTACTACGTTTTTAGTATGTCAGAGAAATATTATAGTATTTCAGGAGAAACTCCGTATCCAAAAGAGGCAAATTGAAGGGGAGGTGCTTCTTATGAAAAGCAGAGAAGACATTTGAGCTTGGAGTCCCCTGTCATACATTGTAGAGAAGCAGCTGAATACATCAGCTTTCTTGTCCTCCTGCACACAAGTTTTGGTGAATGAGGGTTTTTCTATCAGCTGGAAAAAAGCATAATTCCTTTAACACATCATTTAAGAAAAGCACAGTTAGTGGTAATGTTTTGTGTACTGTGGTGTGAAGAGAAGTGGTGCTATTTTGGAAATGAATAGAAACCACATAAAGTTTACATAGAAAAAGAGTGAAATTCTGCTTCAAAGAATGGGAAATAGTGGATGTTGCACAAAGAATGGGATGTGTACCCATACATAGTACACTTGCCAGGATTTGGAATTGAAATATTTGCAGGCTCTTTCCTGCCACTTGTAATTTTTCCCAAATTAAACTTGCATTATATTTTTTATCTTGAAAGATGCTATTAAACTTTTCAATTTTGGAGCTATGTTTAAGGAACATATGGCAGTTACTTTCCTATTTACATTGTACACATTCTCCCTTATGCACACTGTCTTTTTGCTCTTTTTTACTCGTCTGTGTACATTAGAACAGACCCAGCCTTCTTGAGTAAAGACATGGGATTAAAAGGAAGTCGAATAGGCAGCAAAAGCAGTCATCCACCCATTCCCTGCCATGCACACAAAGAATAAATGTGGATGGTGTATGGTTAACTGTTTGGCTCTTCATCTGGTAAAATGGTGTGTGAGAGGGTGAATCTCAGTGGAGAAAGAACTGCCCTTATCTTTATAGGAAGTGGCTCCATGGCAAGTTTTAGTAACAGATGTATGTAACTGTGTGTTATGATCCTGTTTGCATTAAACTTAATTGTGGGCATTTTCAGTGACAGTCTCATGTACTTATTGGCATGTAGGGGGCTGGCATCTTCAGCTAGCAGACCTCGTGAAGACAGTTGGTTAAAGTCGCTATTTGTTCGCAAAGTCGATCCAAGGAAAGATGCTCACTCCAACCTTCTAGCCAAAAGAGAGACCAGCAGTCTGTATAAACTACAGAGTGAGTGATACTTTGATATTTCCCATTCCCATTTCTCCATTCTGTTCCTGCATTTCTCACGTAATGTTGTTGTTTCAGTTCACAATGTGAAACCAGAATATCTAGACGCCTACAACAAGCTTTGGTAAGTGTGTGTGTTATGTTTTCATGGTTTAGACATGTTGATTTGATCACAAACTGCATTGGCAAATATAATTGTTTAGAGGGGAGGTGGAAGAATTCTGCTTTTGCTTTCAGGGTATGGGGTTAAATAGATCATATTTTTCTTGGAGAGAAATGGCAATAGATACTTTACTCATTTCACCCCCTGTCTTCCCTCTTGGAGGTATCATTTTCCTAAGGTGCAATTTAGGATGATGCCTGTTGTGAACACATTGGTGACATTTGTTGGAACAGCTCTGCCCCTTCCCTTAGTTGTCTTACAGTTGCTGGTCCGTGCAGGTAGATCCTGGTATGTTAGAATGTCCCACTCCAGCTGCCATGTAGGAATGTGTTGAGTGTGGTTGTCTGCATACAGGAAGGAAAGGGAGAGGTCAGTGGTAAGTAAAACTACATGCTAGTATGAAACTGAAGTATAACTTTGAGGAGATTTTAAAAACCCAGGGGCTGACTTTTTCTCAGCTCATCTATATCCTTTTATAAAAGTGATGTTGCTGAGATCTGCTCCTAAAGAGCTATGCAAATCCTTGAATAGGATCTTGGCATTGGGGTCCTGTCTTCAAAGGGAGCAGTAGTTAATGGATTTTCCAGAAAGTTACAGCTTTCTAAAATGCATGAATTAGTAAAATTTTAAATTGGTTATTTCAGGGTGAAATTGCACAAATCTTAGTCCTGTCCTGCCTTTATAATCACTGCTCTGGAGCCAGCCCAGCTGCCTGTTCAAGAGCTGTGTGTTTAGATTTGGAAATGCAGCGAGCCTCATGTTTCAAAACAGCAGTGCTGTCTCACTGACAGTGATCATCTTGTCAGTTAAACAAAACATTCTTACCATAATGATACCCTACTGCAACCAATGTTTTTAAGCGTGCTATATCAGTGAGAACACCATCTGGGCTGGAGGGTGGGGAAGAAGTTCACAACTGCTAGTTTATGTCCTTTACTCTGTTTGGCTGTACTAGCCTTTGGCTGGATAATCCTGAACTCTTTTCCTTCCTATACAAACACAGAAATCCACTAGAGTAACACTCAGTCATAAGATATATTTAGCTTTTTTGTTTGAAAAAGAAATACAGAGAGAAGCAAAATTAGCATTCAGCCAGCTTTCTATTTAAAAGCTTAATATAAACATGTCCAGTTATACAAGATGGAACCATTTCTCTGCGTTATCTCATGAGCTACCTAAATATTGAGTGAAAGCAGAGGCTTTTATTTTCAAGGAAAGAGACAGTAGCAAAGAAGGAAATTACTGACAGCAATCAGATGAAGTACGTGTGCTTAGGTTTATCCTAATCCAGAGCAAATTTAAGTATTCCAGGGAAGGAGAAAAGAAGAGAGGAATAAAAAACCCAAAGCCTCTCTGAACTTCTCTCCCTCCTCTCCCTAAATGAAAGATGAACAGATTAATTCTTTATAGCAAATCAGAATACAGATTGGTCATTATGTATTAATAAAGAAATAATGTAATGAAGACTGTTATGAGAGTACTTAATGAATGACTGTGGGTAAGGACCCCTCCAGAAGAATTAAGAACAGTTATTTTTAAAAAGGAAAAAGATGGCATCTCTTTTTTTAAGGTTTAAGGTATTATGTGAGTGGTTTTTTTCTATAATTTGCAGCAAAATATATTTTAGGGTTATTGTAATAATCTAACATTCCTGTTGAAAGCTGCCTTTCTAGGACCTCACTATGCTTTGCAAAAATGAACCAATGGTGAAACAGCCTTGGAGAGTCATTCTATCTTATTTACACTGTGTAGTGAAAAATGGTGAGGTACAAATTGATACAAGAGTTGCTCAAGGTTGTCTAGAAAGTCAGTGCCAGAATCAAGAGGAAAACTCCTATCTAATGCTCTCAGCCCAAGGCCAGCCTTTTATTTGCTATTGTGCAGAGACTCATTGCCTATGAGCCAAACTGAGTGAGAGGGGTAATTATTCAGGGGAAAATAGGAAAAGGTGAAGTTCAACCAGGCTAATTGCCTTATTCATCAAAGTACAGTGCAAGGAAAGCTGTCTTCAATGAGTCAGCAATCAGTGAAACTTTTCCTAAAGCTAATGTAGGCTGCTTTTAGAATACTGGCAATAGTCAGACAGAAATGTTGTGTTGGGGGTATTTTGAAGGCAGTTCCACTGGATGCTTCAATGGGTAAGTTGCCTCAAATGAAAACCACTTTCTGAAATGGCAGAAAGGAATAAGGCTGTATACTATGAAGTACAGTAATCATTTGATCTGTCAAAATACTGGGTTTTATTCATTCACCTCCACAGTTAATAGCACTGTAACCGACCCAGAAGACTGTCCTTTGCTATTTTTGTGTGTTCTACCTCCCTTGATAAAGGAAAGCTTTTCCCAAAGCAGATCACCCATGTAGTTAATCTGTGTTTTCTGTAAGTGAGATATCCTGATATTTATTTTCCTAATGTGTTTGATAACCTTTTAGGTGACAGACATAATGTAATGCATCAAAAGAATTCTACTATGCTGTGTATGTGTCATACAGTCTTAAGAAATGATAACATTTCCCTTAATTTTCCATAGTGCTGTAGCTATTTTTCCCCTGTGTAGCACATCTTTGTATTTCAGCTTTCTCTTCTGAAAAGTAGAGCTTATGAATTTTCATACCATAATGATAAACATGTGGTGATTTGTTATACATATCAACTGTAGCCTCCCTGAAGGAAATGCAATATAGTGTCTGTATTCCTTGTTTTCAAGTCAAGAGGTGCTGCCAAAGATTCATGAAGAAAAACACTACCCATGTGCACTGGTGGGGACTTGGAACACGTGGTACGGAGAGCAAGATCAGGCTGGTAGGAGATAGAAGTACAACAGAATGTAAAACCATACAAGTGAAACGTGTGCTTGGCAGGTTTCTTCTCTTTAAATCATCTCTGTTGACAGTAAACCTTTAGCAATGTATACAGCGAGGGTGTGTGTGCATCAGTTATCAATAGTCATATTAACATTTACAGTGCTTGCTTTTTGTCTTGTTGAGTTTGACAGTAAAGCATTAATTCCTAAAATTTGTCCTATTGTTAATACACTTTCATGTTTTCCAGGTGGTAAATTAACAGATCTGGGAAATGCTTGTGAAATGTGGTCCTCTAATATGTTGTGGGCACAGATCATGTTCCTGAATATTTAGGGTAAAGGCAAAGGCTTACAAAGACAGAGTTTATCATGCATTGGCCAGCATGGAAAGCTTTACCCAGACTTTCATACTGTAATTGCTGTATGATAATGACATACAAATCATTGATGCCATCTGAAAAAGAAATGATTGCATTGTGAACTCAACCATAAGCTAGGCCTTTACTGGTGGAAAGTAAGAATATTTCTGGTCATGCTCATAGAAGGATACTGCCTAACTGTGCAGATTGAAAGTATGTTGGAACTAGAAATGACTGAAGAGCTGCTACAGAGGTAAATACAGAGTCTAGTGTAGAGAGAAAACCTGAAAAATTCCCTAGACTCTTGGAAATTGAAGGAATGGGAAGCCACAGAGTGGTGTACTGATATTTGTTACCTCGTTTGTTATGTAGCTCCTTTGTTAGAGCTATGCTAATATCAATGTAATTGCTTCGTTATTACAACTGCACTCATGCACACATGAATTCGTCCTGCATTCACAGCATCTTGCAATATTGACACTGAACAAATGCAAAGAAGTAGCAGCAGATAAACCAACCAATGTCTGAGAAACAAGTCTAAAAGTTGAGGGGAAATTGGGGAATGAAGACAGTTGAAATGAGAATATTTTAGCCAAGTCTCATTTGTTGCTTTTGTAACGTATTAACACTGACTGTATCTGTAATTGCATCCATAGCTTGCCTTGAAAATGTTATTGCAGCAGATCTAGCGGTGTAATGAAGCAGAGTATTGGGTTTTGACTTGTTCAGTATTTGTGCCCAGGCTATGTTAATATTAGGTGGATAAATCAAATTTGCCCTGGGAATAAGACAGCAGAAGCAGACGCACTGAATGGCTCTGCTATCATAGTGAAGTGCCTTACATTAGTCTCCAGGTTGCTGCCCTGGAGAGAACAGGCACAGGACTGCTTTAGAGGAGAGAAGGTAGCTTTTGTGACTCTTTGAGGTGAAATATTGTTGCCTTGCTATATTAAGTGCTTGTAAATACATCTTGTTATAATTTATTAAAGACATCTATTATGATTTATTAAAGAGAGAATGCTTTGAAAAAACTTCAACATGGATACATGTTCTGAATATGTTTTTATGGGGAAGATCCTAGCAAATGTAACAATTCTGGCATGTTCAGATACCTTCTGCCTTTTTTAATGTAATGTTTACCTCAAAACCATCATTTGCATCATTTTTCATGTCCTACAGAAAGTGTGTTGCTTTTTGTGCTTGAGTAATTTACTGAATTAACAAGTCTACCCGTCTATTGCTCTGAGATGAAATTGGTATAAAGCACATTTTTGGACTTAAATTATCCTCTGAAATTGAGGATACTTGAAACTACAGTCGCATAAAGTTATCCCAAAGCATGGCAACAAAAAGCCCTTTCAGAAATTGCCCTGTTATCTTCGGAGTAGATGGCAAAATTTGCCAAGAGAACCTTTTTCCAACAGCAGATGATTCCATTATTCTTACAATGCTCTTAAAATTCCATTATGCTTAAAATGCATTTCACAAAGAAAGCATGTGTAGTGCTTTCTTTAATGCCATTTACTTTGAAACATGTTACCTGATTTCTGGGGTTTGTGTAATTCTGTAGTATGAACAGCATTTTATACTGTGACATTCCGTAAGATTTAGCACAGGTCTGTGACATCCCTGAAATAGCTTCCTTTTGTCTGTTTCAGTTCATCTGTGGAGATACGAGGGAGGGTATCCAGCTCTCAATGATGTCATGAATAAACTCCGTCAAAATAAGGTAAAATATGTTCATTTTGTTATAATTGGTTATTTTACTGAGAAGAGAACAAATAATAGTCAAAGCAAGAAATGGCACATTTGGGTACCTGCTTTTGCTTCAGTATCTCATCATGTCCTGAAAGAAACCTCTTTGGAAAAGCATCTATTCTCATATTCAGGACTACTGAGGTTTAATACCTGAATACTTTCTGAAACAAGTTCACTTAGTGCTATGGAAGCGTACCAGTTGAAATCTTCAAATATGCCAGGGGAATTTAGATGCCTTTGCAATTGAAAGGATTTCCATGTCCCAGAATCCCAAGACAGCATTAAAACCCCCTATGCCACCACATGGTGTACTGCTTTTTGTTGTCGAAACAGAGCACACACATTGACTGTGATCACATTGGTTTTTAGGAATTCACAGAGTTCCGCAAGGAAAGAGGTAACATGCTCCTGTCCCGCAAGAACCAGTTGTTGTTGGAGTTTAGTTTCTGGAATGAGCCTGTTCCCAGAGCGGGGCCTAATATTTATGAGCTGAGATCCTATCAACTTAGAGTAAGTTTAATTGTTTTCTATTTCTTTTTTAAGCTCTATGCTGTTGCAAGATGTTCAAAGCATGTTTATACAATATAGATGGAATACAGACCTCATCTTAGAAATGTGGTTCTTATCAAAGCTGGTGTCTGAGTTGGTCTCAAAGTGGGGGGTCCAAAATGAAGGCAGGCTCCAACAAGATACTGATATCTGCAGGGCTGAAACCCCTGTGATTTCATTTGAAGGAAACTTCAGGCAGAAAGAAGTAATACAGTAAGTAAACAGAGTAATTACAGATGATTATACTATGTTTATCACTCAGAGGAAGTGATTTTGTTAATACATAGTGTTCTCCATATGTAAATGTTGTGAAAACTGTCCAAGTATTCTACCTTTCTTTCAACTACAGTTTTAACAGTTTGTTTTGGTTTTTGTAGCCTGGAACAATGATTGAGTGGGGAAATTACTGGTAAGTGTCGCTTTAGCACTTGTTTTCTCCTGTTTGGGAGATGTATGTTAAAAAATCGTGGAGTGGAGGTGGCAGGATGGTACCAAAGCATTTCAGTCACCCAGTTAGTGGCCTGCTTCTGTACTTATGCAACTTGTAGATCAGTTCTTTGACCCTTAATTTATCCTTCAAGGCAAGAAAGGGAATTGTGTGCAAACAACACTAAAGGCTTTATAGTTTAGCTTTCCTTCATATAACCCTTTTAGTTTGCTGTAATATAGCAGAAACCTCTTATTTTCATCAAAAAGCCTAGTGAAGGGTTGCAGTTAAGTAAAGACAGTGTTGATCTTTCACAAACCACAAGAAGCTGACATACTTCTGGTTTAAATGGGCTAAGTCTTTGCTTTTTTAATCTTTAAAAGTCAAGTTGCTTCTTGAAAAGATGTTGAGCAGCACATTTCCATTTTAACATCTAGGTTAAAAGCACTTGAGACAGCCTTCTGTTGAGTATATGCTTCTGATTTTGTCTTACTGAAAACCAGTCTAAGTTTTGTTCAGTTTACATTCACTGTCCTTGCAATTCTAATAGTTGATAGAGACACCATTTGAAGTATTTTCACTTAGTTTGACAAAGGTGAGGACTTGGATTTTCAGACATGCCATTGTAACTGATACAATTAATATCCATAGTGGCAGCCAATCTGTTTCAGAAGTTGCAGCAGATTAATACTTAAGAGACGTATTGATCTTATTTACACAACAAATCATGGAGTGTTACATAGGACAGCTGCATTCAAAGGTCTGTGTGAATTAAAGAGTCGTATTCCACTACCCCAAAATCTGTGGTAAATGAGGGTGATATAACTGAAACTCAAGGATTTTGTTTTAGAAGAACCTGCTGTAACAATGGCCTGCCACTTTCCACTGGTCCAGCAGTTATCTTTATACTGAACCTAACCTTGAAGAATGATTAATGCGCAGTCTAGGAAAACCATGGGCCTCCAATTTTAACTCATTGTAACAAGATACTTAGGTGTACCTTAAATACTTAGTGCTGAGGAGCAGTGTATTGCAGAGATTTTTCTTATGTTTAATTGTGGAAGTGTACTGCAGATGCTGTTTAACACTTCACCTGCTTTCAGTGCTGTTTTCCTTTTAGCTATCACGTATTTCCTACCCAGATCTGCTGGTTTTAATGGCTGCTTTGCTCTTCTCTAGGGCTCGTGCAATTCGTTTCCGACAGGACAGTAATGAAGCAGTTGGAGGCTTTTTCTCACAAATTGGCCAGCTGTATATGGTTCATCACCTCTGGGGTAAATCTGTGTTCTCTGCTTTTATCTCAGTGAATCAGCCCCCAACAAACTGTTGCCTTTGCCCAGGAGACAAGGCTTTTACAAAAGGCAAAGGAATATCTTCAAAGGTTGTTGGGATTTTTTTGTTTTACATTGACAGTGTTGATGGTTTTGTGTAGGTAACTTTATTCTTCAAACAAGCAAGCAGAAGTGAACATTTCATGCTTCATTCTCTTTGCATCCACAGTTTCTCATGGCCCTTTCTTATTAGGGACTTACTTGTTTGCTTTCAATAACATAAGCATGACAAGCAATATCCTGCCATCTCTTCTCCATCCCCATTCATGCTGAAGTCAGGTTTTTACAGTTTAGTTTCAAGCATCACATGCACCACACCTACAAAAAGGAAAGTCAAGCATTTATTTACATTACTACATCAAGGTGTTTTGGCTTTCTCTGTGTGTCAGTCTCCACAAACGCTTTACCTCCTTCTGCCATTGTTTGAACTTGAAGAAACTCATTATCTAATATTTAGTTTAGAAAACACACAGTATTATCTTCACATCTCAACAATTCAGAGTATTACATTCCAGCATTAGAAATCCGACAGCACTCCTGTAAACTGTTGCTTTATCTGTCTTACCTGTGTCTAAGACATTCCCTCCTTTCCCCAGTTCCTTCTGTTTGCGTGACTTTGGGAGCTCTTCGTTTTTGTGGAGAAGAACTTCTGGCTTTATTCCTTCCCAGTGTTTGCATCCTCCTACTTATGCACTAGAATACTTTTAAGGGAGCTATTCATGTGTAGAAAGAATAAGAGTTACTTCTAAGCTTTGTGCTTGTTGTTTTCCCTCACCAGCTTACAAAGATCTCCAAACCAGAGAAGATATAAGGAATGCTGCATGGCATAAACCAGGCTGGGATGAGCTAGTCTATTACACAGGTAACCTATTAACTTCACTGGAATGTTGGGGGTAGACTTTTATGCATGCCATCATTTTTCTTCTCTAGTACATTGCACAGTGCTAAGTTTTGCATCTTCTGGCGCTTGTGTCTGTTTGTGTCCAAAATGCAGGGAGCCACTAGTGAAATTTATATTGAATTATTCTTTATATTTTATGCAATACAGGAGCCTTGTTAAATGCATTCCTTTGAAAAGGGAACTTTGACTTTGGAACTAGAAGCCAGGAGATCTTTGAGATCAAAGATAGCTTTCATAACAAACCTCACCAAAGTATGCTCAGCACCACACATTTGGGTGCCACAGGGTGCATTTCAAAGGAAGTATACCAGAAAAATGTAAGATAACTTTCATTATGGTGGAAAGGACTAGAACTGAAATGCTTCAGTTACAGGAATGTCAGTGACTGATGATGACTTGGCATGCACTAACTAGGAGAGTAACTTGAGGACAACAATAGCAGCTCAAACTCAGTATGCAGAACTGCTCATGATCTCTGTTAGTGACATTAAACCCTGTCTCCCTTTTTTTTCAGTGCCCCTTATTCAGGAAATGGAGTCCAGAATCATGATACCGTTGAAGATTTCTCCGCTTCAGTAAAGTCACTGATTTACTTGTGCCTACATAGATAAAGTGACAAGTATTTGTCTTAAATTAATTTATGGTATACATTGTATATCATAGTCTGAAATATAAAAGTACTGTATTGAGCTTATAAAAGAGACCTCTTTTCTTCAGAATCTAATGACTTTTTGCTCTTAGGATTGTACCAAGAAAGCAAGAAATACAGGACTGGAATTAAATGTTGGTTAATAGAAAACAAGTACAAAGACATACATGAGTTCCTCTGTGAGACAGCTCCTCAGGTTAAGTATGGCATACAGTATTTAATACCTTCTGTTACATAGACAATGCCCAGTGTTCAATAACAGCAATGGAGTTAAGTGTTACAGTTGTTGTGGCCTTTGTCTAGCATTATGTGACTGCAGATTCTAAAAGCAAATGTGGAAGTTCTGAGATTTGAAGCTCTGAAGCCCTCGGGCAGCTCTGAAATACTCCTTCACTGTTCTAGCAGGCCTGAGTCAGTAAGTGGCTCTAGATTTACCAATAGGCAGCCATGAATTGAGGATAGTACTGTCTGCCAGGTGATAGCTTATGGACAGAGAGCAGGGCATTCTGTTTTGCCAGGGCTCTGAAGCCTATTGACAATAACCACATCTTTGTGTAGATCTCTACACCCGCAGCGAAGCTTGTGAAGTGTAACCTACGGCTTTCAAAGAGATACTGACCAGGCGTAGTTGTCTGAGTGTTCCGCAGGGAATCGAGTTCAGTTAAACACACTTCTCTCTACAGCTAAGGTGGAAGTCTAGGAAAAGGGGTTTAATTTAATAAGCAATCATGACTTCAGACATTTGCTTGGTCGGGTGTTTCACTAAGTGTACAGTAGGTACTTAACAAATCGATGTGTGAAACTGGCGCATGTTGAGTCAATAGGATTGGCATATAGCGGTGTACCATTATGTCCAGTTCTATTTTGGTTTCACTTTTAGACTAGAATGTATCAACCCTTTTGGTGTCTGCAATGATGTGAACATCCTGTAAGTGAAAATAATACCCTCTCTTTCAAGTGGCTGCAAGAAATCAGTGTAACTTACAGAATGTACAAATCAGTTACTCAATGTCCAGTTTGTACATTTCAATGAGTTTTCAGGAAGAACATATCAGTCAATAAAATCCTTTTACTTTTCACATGTTACTGGCACCTTGTATGTATTGCACCACCCATGTCTTCCCTCATCTTGCAGTGTTAATTATGGAAAACGTGAATAATTGTGGAGAATATGCCAGGTCAGTTAGCCAGTGTCACTTCTTTGGGTTAGGGATAGCATTTCCCAGTATCCTTCTCTCTTTACCCAAACCAAATGTACAAGATCTCCATTACATGCTGTTTTGCTGAGGTTCTATAGGTCGTAAGTGCTGTGGTGGTAAATACAAAATACTCTTTCCTTTTGATTTGTCTCCACAAATTATGCTTAATATTTCAGGTCTGATTTCTTCTGTATTCCCATGTGAGTTACTCTGCACTCTTGCCTTTGCTTGAATTTCCTCTTGTACAAAGTCAATATTTGATGTGATTCTTGCCTGTTTTCAGATTCTCCTCCTGCTGCCAACTGATGGTGGGATTTTACTGAGTAAAATCCTGTACTAAATTAGCTTCAAGTTCTCAGCTTGGCTTACACATGGGCCATGTACATCAATGCAGCTGTTCCCTCTTGTAAGTCAGCCACGAGCAGTGCTATCATCTGGGGCTGTCATTTCTCCAGGCTTTTGGGTCTACTGTTTAGCTGCAAAAGGAAAAAAAGGTGACAATATCAGCTTCCAGCCCTGGTTATTTCTCCCCTTGTCCTCCTGTATTTCTTGTTCCTAGAGAATTCCTTGTAACTTATCCCTCACAACCAGCAATCTCAGTCAGAGACGAAAGGTGAAAACCATTTTTGGAGTTAAAGGATTTTGTGGGTTCTGATGCAATCCATGTTTCTTACCTTCAGCTGGGAGCACTAAGAATTCCAGACAGGTAGAGCTCTTGTTTGAGGATCACCAAGTTTTTCATTAATAAGGAATCCAAGGAATAACTGGATGTTCTGCAGGGTGACATCACACAAGTCTTCAGTCTTTATACACTGCCTAACATCTGAATTCCCACTAGTGGTATTGTCATGTGTTATGAAGGTGCCTCCTGTCACTCTGAGCTCTAAACCCGTGCTCTGGCTGTCATCAGAGAGAGACCGGTTCCTGTTATTTAGTTACAGATAACGATGTAAACTGGAATGTAACACAGTAGATAAATAAGTCATGCCGATCTTTCTTGGCTCCCTTTGCCTGAGCCCTCTCTGAAGCTGGGTTTTGACCTGTTGTAAACACTATTGTGATTTTCCCTTCTTAATTTCATGGCTGATTCTGCCTTTTTCCTTTGGTGAGCAATATGTCAGCATTTCTTAGAGCAGAGTTTGTAGAGTGCAGAACTGAAGTCACTTTCCAGTGCTTAGGAAGTAGGGAACGATGCCTGGAAGGGTCTCTTGTTCCACTGTAACAAAGATACAGTTAAAACTCAGGTTTAGCTGTGCTGTAGTCTTCCTAGAAAAGCTGCAAACTACAAGTCCCCTCTTACAAATTGAATATATAATTTAAAGCTGGATAATAAATAAATAACAGGCTTTATGTGTGTGTCAGGAGACCCACCTGCAGACCAGGTATTACTGGCCTGACACGTGCTGCTCTCCACACTTTGCTGTGATGGGATGTGATCAGGTGAATCGATAGCTTGGCTGTAGCATTGGAATTTCCCTCATGCTGCTTTATTCCCCCCTCGTTTTTGCCAGTGTTTTACAGACAAAAGAGCTTAGCCACTCGAAGCCAAGTAATCCTTTTGGTGCCTCCTGCTCTAGAGGTCAGGCTTCGTATTTGCCCAGAGGAAGGGGGGTGGTATTCTTTTCAAGCCAGTCAGACCTAAAGAGCTCTTGTGAAATCACTGGCACGACACCATGTTTCCATAGCACTCCGACTGGCAGAAGATCCCACTGTGAATGTTAACATCTCTGTGGCACAGAGCCTGGGCACGGTCTTCTGACTGTGCCATTAGTGAAATGACACACCAAAGTACGTCGCGGTGTTTGTCAGAGCAGGGCCTGTAGCTGTAGCTGATGGGCTGGATGTTAGGTTGTTTTATTTGCAGCTAAGAGACACCACTTGTGCTTCCTAACAGTGGCATTGCAGAGGAACACACTGAGTGAGAGCCAAAGGAGTTGATGCTTGTTCTACTCATGCAGTCTTGACTAAACAAAAGCATGATTGTACATGAGCTGCCCTCGGAGCTGGCTGAGGTTTTTCTCAGGAAGGATTCAAAAGAGATCATGGTTGATACTCCCAGCAGCATTCTGTGAGCTGCCTGCCAGCTATTGTCTGCCTTGGCTTGATGGAGTTCTTTAGACTCAGAATACTCAGTACTGCTGTTGATATGTCTGCCTGCCTCCAAAAAGCAGTGTATTTCTGGATTTGTTTCTTTTAACCCTTCTACTTCTCTCGTATGTTAAGTGCTGGTGTAACTTCAAGTGATTATTGCTTCATACTTGTCACCAAAAATGTTAGGTGGCATCACTGAGAGCTGCCATTCCTCACTCGCTGGGGCTCTGTTGAGGCTACTTTCCTTTATATCCATTCTGGTGATGGTGCAGAATGGACAGAACTGGGATTTGGTTTAACTGTTGGTGATGCTCAGACAAGGAGCTCTCACTGCACCCTGATGAAGGAAATCTAGTTTAAGTTGTGCAAACCTGGGATTATCTTGTGGAGACAGTGAGATTTTGAAAGGCAAGCACAGCACTAGTTTCTCACCTATGAAATCTGTGGTGGGATGAAAGAGAATTGGCACACTCAGCCTAATCTTTGATTCCCAGAAAAATCCTGGCACTATCTGTAAGCACCCAGAAGGTTGGAGCCTGCATAGATGTATTTTTTCCAGCACAAATCTTGTCATAGCTACTCATCTTTCTCCTGTGATGGTATTAGGTAAATGAAGGAAGTGGGGGATGTGACATACATTTTAACATTAGTAAAGCCTTTCACGTTATCTGAGGTGAGATTCATTTAAGTCAGGGAAATAAAAGTGCCACAACGTGTCAGCAAAGCTGCTTACAAAGACAGAAGAGTTGTCAGGAACTTGCTGGCAAAAAGCATTTATTAAGTGTGCTTTGTGTAAGGACCCTCTTGTATTAGACACTGCAGTCACAAAAGGCAAGTCCTTAAGAAACTGGGGTTTGTTAGGTGAAGCTCAGAGTGGTACCTACTTAGAACAGGTCAGACTTACTTCTAGCACAAGCAATTCAAGCGTGGTCGATCCATGCTTGAGGCAGAGGAAAAGTGTCACAGTGTTTTCTGAATCAGTAGACCGTGTTTTTAAAGGTTGATGAATTAGCTTCCATCCAGTTACAGGTTGATGAGGATGGGTTGTTAAATAAATAAAACAGTGAAGTAAATGGTGTGTGCCCATGTTACAAGATCACCCTTTGGAGTTTAGTGATGTTGAGTCACAGATGACAGCTCAGGTTCTCCTGTAGATGTATTTTAATGAAATCAGAGATACTTAGTAATGTTTCCTATCTGTCTGCTCACTGTTCAGCCTAGTTCTGAAAGCCTTCAGAATGGAAAGTACCATTTTGATTTCCTTTTAGACTATATTATTGTTAATTATTTAAACTTCTTATTTGTGGCCCCTCTTCTGTGAGGGTAGTGAGGCGCTGGAACAGGCTGCCCAAAGAAGTGGTAAATGCTCCATCCAGTGTTCAAGGCCAGGCTGGACAGAGCCTTGGGTGACATGGCCTAGCGTGAGGCATCCCTGATGATTTTCTTGCCTTTGCTTTTCACTCTGAGTGAATAATCAACTGAATTCTTCCACCTTGGAAAAGATACTTCAAAAATCTTACCATTTTCATGACAAAAGATTTGAGTAGAATGGTGCCAATTGCAACACGAGTTTCAGGGCAGAGATGAAGGTACCCAACCCCCAGAATCATTACAAAATCCAGCACAAAACTTTGCAAACAAATAAATGTTTAATTGCATTGTATAATGGATGTAGAATGGTTAAATATATTATTTTACTGTATAATTTATCGCTCTTCCAGTTCCTTTAGCAGTTCGTCAAAGTGAGTGATGTACCATTTAGCTTTCTCTTTTACTTGCTTTCTGATTACGTTTCCTCCAAATCCAATGAAACAGTCCTGGCAAAACAGAAAGAAAGGGCACATAAATCACTGCAGTCCCATGTACTGGGAATGGAATGGAGCTTCTCAGCAATTCAGTTTGATTTTAAAATGCCACTATTCCTCCCTGCCTCTTCCCCTGCTTTACTTTGCATATTCATTTTTCAAATTCATTAACAAGAACTTCATTACATTTGATTTTGCACCACTTTGGTTATTGGGGTTTTGTTCCAATAGGGAAGTTGTGTTTCAGTGGCTTCAAGATTGTTCAGGTCTGAGATTTTACTGAAGATCTGATGTGAACCGTGATGCAGCATGAGGCCTTACTACTCAAGAACGAGTTAACATCCCAATGTGCATGCAGCATCTCACAATTATCCCTATACTGTTTACCTTAACTCTGTTTACCTCATTCGATAGATACCCAGAGTACACATTAACCACGGTTTCAATCATTAACCAGGAGCAGTCCATCATTTCTACATCTTAGAAAACCATCTGCAGTGAAAGTGGGGTGTTTAAAATTTCCACTGCTGCTGGTTTGCCCTTAGGTAGAAAGCATGAAGCACACACTGAGCAGCTTTGGTCATGCTCATGTTTAACAGTAAGGGAGCAGCTGTCATGACTTGCAGCAGCAGCAGCTCTCAGAGTTTGCTCCTGTGCATTTCCATGCACTGGGGTATCTGTCCCTCAGAAGGGGTGTCAGGGTGCTTTTACATAGGAAAAGGCACTAAAGGGGAGATGGAATCAAGATCTCTTCTGCAAAATGATCATTTATAAAAGTTGTCTATTGATTTTGTTGTTACTTCACCCTGTCAGGGCTGTCATCCTGTCAAAGGTGTCATCACTATACAGTGACATGAACTCACTGGCTAAGCCACTGTCGGGTAAATGTGCACCAAATCTGTGCCAGACCTTCATGCTAAGCACCGTTAATCAGTGTTCAGAACTAGGACCTTGGCAGGGTATGACCTCTGCACCAAAGTGAGCGTTTGCTGTGGGGACACAGGGGAGAAGCAGAACGTGATAATATCACTTTGATTTAAGATAGGTGCTTGGCTGCTACACAGTCCTGCTAGACCCAGCAGCTTCCTGCCTTAGAGGGTGACACTTACTGAGATCGTCTGAATGGAGAGAAATGAACCATTGCATGGTGCAGGCTTTCTAGAGGAAAACTACCTACACAGATCCCTTTTAGGTTGTGGGGTGTGCTAAAGATCTTCCCTGAAGTCCTATAAAGAATTCAAACTACAGTTCTCATCTGTCTGTGTGTCCCCCCCTTATTTGCTCAAAAGGAATTTAGAATTCCAATTCTTTAATACTTACAGCAGGGGGACAGGCTTCCATGTCTGTAGCTCCATCTCCAATCATAACTACTTTCTTAAAGTGGAACTGTTCCTTCAGATGAGAAATAACCTTTCCTTTCCCCCCTGATTCAGCTGTTGGTTGTGTTTCATCAAACCCTGCGTATTCTCCTAGAGCACAGTGGAGGAACAAGTTAGACACACAGCATTTTCTCTTGTAAATGAAGAAAGATTATATCCCTATGGTCTTTACTTCAGAAAACAGCTAATTACATGCAGTTCTGTAAGCCTCACAATATCAGCATCCCAAAAAAGTAATTAGAAGGTAAGCTGGTCAAATCCTAGTGAAGACGAGGATTTTACTCAAGGCTTCAGTGGGGATATTTTTAAAGATCCAAAATGCTAAGACCAAAGTAGAAACCCTGTATGGGTGGTGTTACAAATCCACTCCCAGTCACCCTGGTGTAAACATTCCAAAAGCAGCATCTAGTGATGTATAGATTGTATGAAACACTGAGTAAGAAGTAACCCACTAACTATAGCTCTGCTTGATTACACTTAGCTTAAAGACCAGAGCAGCTCTACTAAAGTGCATCGCTCTCCACACGTACCTCAAAGTCACCAAAAGTGAAGTTTGCCTCTGAAAGCAGGTAAGTGGCAAAGACTCTTTTAACTTGAAGGAGCAAGAGAAAATGAAACTCTGCTGTCACCAACTGTAAGGTGCTTTACCTTTGGCACAGCTTGCACTTAAAAAGTAACTACAGCTCTATTTTATATGACTGGAAAGTGACCTAACTCATGTTTTCGGTAAGGTCTTGCAGTTTTCATACTTGAAGCCAGCTGGATTGGTAGCAAGGAGGTGTAGGCTGGGCAGTATCTGTAGCCCAGTATCTGGCAGTTTGAACCAAAAAAGTGGCATTAATGAGCAGAGAGAAGAGACTTTATGGGAATCTCACCATTAAAGTAAAACTTCAGCCTGTTGGCAAAGACGTTTGCTGTAGGAATGTTCAGCTGCAAGGCCACGTGCTCCACGATGCTCTGAAACCCTCCAGAGACCAGGAAGACCTGGACCCCTCGTTGATGAAGCCTGCTCACCAGCTCCCTGGGCAGAAAGAGCATCACAGGTGTGAGTGCCTGGCAGCATGTAGGGATAACAGGAAAGGTAAAATACATCTGTCCTAAACAAGGTTGTCCTTATGTAGTGTTAATTCCAGTTTAGTTCAGATGTGTGCTGCTTCCATCTCTGCTGCCCAAAGTTTTTCCTTTTTTCCTTTGGGTTTGTGCATACACTTGCTTGAAAAGAGTCAAACAAACCCATCTCATCTGGAGACACATGGATGTTTAGTTGCTCAGAAACAAGCACTTCCTAGAAGTGTTCTCTTTACACTTTCATACTGTTTGCATTTGTTCAAATGAGAGTGGATCCAATTGTGGTATTTTTTGCTGAAGTAAAACAACACCAAGACAATGAGTCTACAATGCAGGAAAAAAGGTAGGGAATGGGGAGAGAAAGCCACTGCACCACAATGCTGAAGTGGGCTGAGAAGAGTGCAGAGTACACACATTGGAGTTGGTTCCCCAGACAATGGACATTGGTGCCATCTTTAGAAGAGGGCACCAGCAACAGAAAAGGAATCAGAACAAGAAGCTTTTGGACCAAGTTAATGTCAACAGGGCTTGAAGGCAGTTAAAAGTTTTATGGGCTTTGGCTCATAAGCAGGAGGATCAGCATGCAGCTGTGCTGAGCTGGAGAAGCAGCAGGAACAGCAGAAATGCTGAATGCTATAAAGCAAAGTGAAGGCTTAAAGCAGGCTCCACAGAAAAGGAGGAAGAAAGGGAAGGAATGAAAAGGGAAATCATGTGATTCCAAACAAGCAAACAATGTTCTCTTTGTAGTTGCATTCTAGCTATGCCTTCTACAGAAAAAGCTGAGCATGTGCTTAATTTCAAGGAGAAAATACAAGCACATCATCCCCTCAAACTACTGTATGTGCTAACAATGTTTTAGACCCAGAGCTTTGAGCAGGCTTTGTAGTAAAGAAATCCTTTTCAATTGTTTGAAACAAGTTGAAGAGGAAGAAAACCCCAAGCTTTTCAGTTTAAATAGTTAATTCCAAACCCAAAGATGGATGAATACCCACATATGTGTCTATTTCCCCTTAAAGACTGTTTAATACTTTTTTAGGGACTTTAGTGCATGGGTAGCTCTGAACAGTGGATCTCCTAAGCTGAGTCCAGGGATGTAACTGCACATGGAAGTGTAAGAAAGAGGTAATGCAATTGCAGAATAGACCAAACCAGTAGTTCATACTGGGTATTTAACCTCCATCACCCATCAAAAACCAGACCTGATTGAACAGATTCTTTTCTTGCTGTTTAATCCTCAAGCCAGCATTTGAGCTTGCTAGCCAAAACGATAGTTAATACCTAAGACAGTTTTCTTTTTACATGGATGCTCAGCCACTTGACATGGACTCAAGCCATTATAAGCTCCTGACACAAGTTTTGGACACAAACAACATGGAAATGGAGCAGGAAGTCAACCTAAACCAGCTCTGTGGTCTTACAGCCTCACCAGTGTCACTGAATTTTATGGATTTATGCTCTGTTATGCTTTTGGAAATGAACTCATTTGAAATTCTCCTTACCGTATTCCTGGTGTTAGCTGAGGTGGGTTGTCCGATATTAGTTTCTGCACTTGCTCATAGGAGGGACGTATGAGACCGAGTCGTGCTGTTAAAGCTGCTTTGAATGTCACAGTGCCACCCATAGCTCTGCGGGTCCTACATTGTGAGCCAGAGGAAGCAGATCAGTGACATTTGAGGTTTCTCCCAAGAACAGTTAAAGAAGCATGATAAGGAGCAAGGTCAGAGACCATAGGTTCTAGGTTCTACTGTACAGAGCATTGGTACATTGAAAAGACTGGTAGCAACCACTGGGGGAAGTTGTCCACAGATCTGAGCTCTTGTGAGAACCAGAGGCAAGGGAAAACTGCTTCATTCTCTCTGTAAGGGCATATGAGCCACTGGGACCAGTATTCCTAAACTGCAGCTGAGGTGCCGTTCTCTGAATTTAACAGAACTTTTGCTACAAGCATCAATGGAAACAACATCAGCCTCAGGGAAATCATAAGAGAGTTGTCCCCTCTCCACTGTCTCATAATACAGTTCCCTGGTGCTTATCCAAGTTTAGTGGTGAGGGCTGATCTCAAGTCCATCAAAGAAATATACATTAGAGAGTTTCTCAGTATAGTTTTGTTGAGTGGCTTCACAGTTCCAAAAGAAGTTATTCCATTTTATGCGTTAATTCCACTTATTATTCCTAAAATCCTTTTTAAACTATGATAATCTATGACAGAATTAATCCCTATTGTAAACTCATTGTCACAGATTAGCCTTACCCATGCTCATTTTTTACCACTACTCCCATGAAGTTAACAGCAAATACACATACATCTCTGCGACGGCATCTCCAACTCCACAGAACTTCGCGAGCTCATCGATGCCTTCTTCCCTGATGACTGTACTGTCCACGTCAAAGCAGACTGCATCAGCATTCCGGAAGATCTCTTTCATCTCCAAGAGGGATGCCATCCTTTTAGGAATCTTCTTACTGTGAGGGGACAAGATAAAGTCTTTCTCTGAGTGACAGCACTGCACTCCGTCTTGAGCCATTGGCGCAACTGCTCTGGTTCTTGCAAGAAGGGATGAGCACAGCCCGGTGGGCAGCTTATATCAAAGGGGGAGCAGTGGTGGAGGTCTGGCTCAGTTGCTGATTTGCTCTCTGCTGTTGCTGCCTACTGATGTTCAAATTACGTTACAGATGGGCTGTGGAGCTTTGGTCAGTTGCTGATTTGCTCTCTGCAGGCTCGGCCCATTGATGTTCACATGGGGTTCAAGGTTGTAATACTTGGCATTTGCTGAAGCATCTGACTGCCAACTGCTGTGTGGGACTTGCAGTTGTCTGTCTCATCTTGCCCTCATCACTCAGTTGGATCTTGATTTCTCATCAGACCCAGCCTAGTGTGTCAAATTAGTTGCCCCAGGAGATAGTAAAAGACACCCAGCCCTTAAGGATCTGCTTGATCACACTAGACATAATTATCTTAAACCTATCAGTGTGTGGTTGTCTCTAAATGATGAAAGTTTAGATTCTTTTCTCTGTCCTTATTAATACAACCTAAATATTTTCATCATCCATAAATGCATTTGGCCATTAGTGTTGGGAATTAGTCTAAAATCCATTAAAGTCTTGGGCTTTGGTAACTTCACTCAACTGGCTCAGATACCACATCATCATGCCAGCTTTTTCCATTACAATGCCTGACAAAAGTTTATTTTCTTCCCTTTTTTATCTGTCCTCTTAAATATGTTGAGCACTTCTGCAGATCAGAAGCATGAGGTGTTAATCAAGTATTTCCTTACTCTACCCCACTCATCTTGCGCTTCCCTCTTTCCACAAAGGAATTCAGTGTGGACTTCACTATTTATCAATCTGTACATTTAGAGAGAAAGCTGTTATTGATCTCACTTCCCAGATTTTTGTGTAAGTTTTTGGTTGTTTCTTCTGCTCTCTTAGATGTCTCTCAGGACACATCTTGTGTAGTTGATCTGGGTAGCAGATTCTCTTTCTGGGATAGGGGAAAAAATACCGTCTTTCAGCATGTTTTCTACCTTCCTTGTGCTCTATACCTTCACCTTTTGTTTTCATCTCACTGAGCTCATTTATTTTCCTCCTATATATCACGTGAATTCTGATGCTGAGAGGTCTTATACACACAAGTTCCCCAAAAACACCTATTTTTTGCCCTTTTTGGACAAACTTTACAGCTCATGGCCAGGCAGGAGTCATCCAGGGATCCACATGGGAAGCACCAGTGCTGTTTCCTGAGGTGATTTCTGTGTGCTCACTGCGAGATCACAGCTAAATAGTTACTGGTCAAAGCAGGAATAGGAACCTTTGGGTTTATTGTGATGACTAGTAACTGTTTGGTGAATATTGGGAGACAAAAGGCTTTCTGAAAAATTACCATAATCACTGCAAAAATGGATAGAACACAAGAACACACACTCATCTTTGATCTGTTCAGGTACAGAATAAAAGAGACTATTCCAGTCCTTCACTGAAAACTAGAAGTCTATAAATGAAGCCACCAAACCTAAGTGGTGAAACCTGTTGTGAACAGCTAAGAGCCATATTTGTAAGAGATAATCTCTGTTTAACAAATGGGTGATATGAAATAGCAAGAAACAGAGAGAGCAAGTCACATTAAAGGCAAAGCTATCCAACAGCAGCCATGAAACTGCCCTCAGAGGGTCATTCTAGCTATTCTTGAGTTTTTGGTGTGAACATACTACTGTAGTAACCAAAGGGGGCTCATGGCTTTTGCACAAGGCTGAGGAGGTGCCACAGGAGCTTCCTCAGTGCTCATTTGTATTGCAGGTGTGAGGATGGGCAAGCAGGTATCACCCAGCCCACACTTCTCTCCTGGTTTAGGTGTGGGAAGGTAGGACAGAGCCTGGGCTCAATCTCCCCACTGTGCCGGCAAGTAAAGGTGAGTGGCTGTGCAGCAAAGAGGAGATGCTCCAGGAAAGGGCTTTTACAACCCCAACCTCTGGGAAGGGCAGGCACAAGGACTGAACCATAGTTTGACAGGTCTCTGTTCTTGGTGCATCAGAGCTCTTCTGTGCATGGATATAGTATAAAGCTCTGGTCCAGCCTTAGAAGCATCACTAAAGAATTATTTGCTGCAGAGAGCATGTGGGGTTTTATGTTTTTCTATAAAGACTGCACTGTACATTAAGAATCACAGTCACAGGCCAGCAGCATGGCACGTCAGAGAAACCTCTCTCTCTGAAGTGGCCATGGACATAGAGAGGCTGGTTGTGAGGTAAGAGTTGGCAGAGAGTGGACAGGTGACACGTGAACTCAAGTATGCGTTGTGTTAGCCTTGACTTGACATTGGCTCCACAGCACTGTGTGTGTATTTGTAGTGGAAGATTTTGACTTCTGAGCAGGAGGGCTTTGACTTCAGGGCAAGACTTGACAGCATTTGCTAGATATATTTGTGCAGTGGGATCAAAAAGAAACCAAACATCCCCTAATGTATTTTAAGTGGCAGGGCATTAATTTTTTCCAGCCTCTTGGACATTGTAACATCCACCAAAACTTCAGCCATTGGTTTGGTGCCAATTATAGAGATTTGCACTACTGGACAAACTTGTTGCATCACTGTGGTGTAACATCTGCGTCACACTGTTCCAACACTGATTCCTTCTTATGCAAAGTCTTCACGTTGCCTCATACTAACTTGAGACTGCACTGCAACAGTGCCACATTATGATGCAATGTCACTGTGTGGGGACACTGCACTGGGATGGTTTTTCTTGGGAAAAACATGAAATGTATTTCTGGAGACATCAGAGAACATCAGAGACATCTCTCTGACAAGAATGTTATCACTGAAAACACACATTGGGAGCAGGAAGGAAGAGACATTCACTTTTCCTTCTCTCTGGTATCCACATTTCCCATACTCCTTTTCCTTCTGGATGCTCCTCACGATGACTAGGCCACTGTTGTGGTGAACTTTGATGGAAAAATAGAGAAGTTAATGGAAGAATTGTGGATCCCAGTTGTGGAATGGTTGGAATTAACCCTGTCCTCTCTTTCTTCCATGCAGTCCCTAAAAATGACAAGTTGAAAAGGTTGTGGTTTGAAATGCAGCAACCATTGGTAGTTCCTGATCTCCCTTGGCCTGTAACCTGCTAAAATCTTTCCACTTTCTCCTAGAGCTGGGCACTGGGTCCTGGAAAACACAGACCTGGGTTTGGCTAAGGTATCATCACACCTGTGATGAACTGTGAAGTAGGGAAGCTCATGCAGGAGCAAAGAGAAGAACCTATGAAGGAAGCTTCAACTATTGTAAGGAATCTTGCTGGTGGGAAAATCAAATCTTAGGAGTTCAAGGTGGCTCACTTGGAGTGAAATAAGGTTCTTCTGTCCCTGCTGGCAGAGCTCCAGTAGTCACCAGCAGCTCCAGAGGCTGGCAGATGCCATTCCAAATGGTAACATGCCAATTTCAGTCGCTTGTGATTTATTTTTTCCCAGCCCTAAATGTAGATGAGAACAATTTTCACTTGGAAATAGGCTTCAATGTTTTAATGAACTGGTAAGAAAAGGGAAATTCCCACAAATAAGGAGCTCTGTCTCCATGAGAAAAACATGGGTAGAAAATCTCTCATCTTTCTGCCATTGAATTTCAGGTAAATAATCTATTCCTATCCTATTTCCATGCTGGAAAAGCATCACAGCAGCAAACATTTCAACAGGTTTGATAATCAAATATTGTGGGGAAAAGCTGAAAATAAGAAAATGGGGAAAAGAAGAAACAGTGGCCAAAGAAGTGACTACAGAAGACATAAGAAGAGACTGACAGAGGGGAGAAACAGGGTGAAACTTGAGCTAAAGATGGAGAAAAAGGAAATCATGAGAGAAAAGTGGAATTCCCATGAGATCTGTTTGCCTCCAGGCTATGAAGTACTTCATTAGGGTACCTGGGAAAAACCCTAACCTTGGCATTTCCACAAGAAATAGTTCTATTTCGTAACAGAGAGGGAGGAGTCACAGAAGCAAGCACAGGAATTATGTAAGGCCACATGTTAAAGGAAAACAACTGAAATCTTCTCTGTTTGCTGTCCCTTCAAAGAAGGGCACTTGCTGCACTGTGAGAAACTGAAACATCCACAGTATCTGTTACCTATAATGCAAAAGGAACAAGCAAATGGTACTTGGAATTCCAGGTGTTGTGGGCTGGTGTATTTTGATGAGATCTTGCTGAGATCTCAAAATCCTCATTGTGACTAGACTTCACGTGTTGTAGTGTTTCAGCTCCCAGAAGTGCTGCCACACTGCTATTTTGCATTATGTTGATGTTTATTGCTGTGTAAAAATGAAGATTAAGTGAATCTTAATGAAATATTAACTAAAATATCTTTTGAAACAGATCCCCTGGGAATATCCTGGTTTGCAAACTGTTTCTGATTCTGATTGACTTTCCCATTTAGCAAGGGGAGAGTGAGCACTGAGATACACTCTGAGATACAGAGTAATGCTGTACTGAATGTGTGGGAGATTAACAGAAACACAACCACATTAAACTGTTTCTGTTGCATTGAATGGAAACTGCTGCTTAGAGTAAGGGATTTGAAGAAAACAGTTCTTGAAACCTTTCCCACTCCAGGAGTGATCCTGCTTGTAAGATGCTCACGGAAGTGTTCCCATGGTGTTAAACAAACCACTTAATCCTCGTCGTTTCTAGTTCTGTGTCTGTAAAATGGGAGTAATACAGCGATACAGCTTTTCTGTGCTGAGGTTTAATTCAGTGTTAGCAGTATGTTTTGTGAGCTTTAGAGGAAAGTGGATATGTTTAAGCAGATTAGTTATATTTAAGCAAATTGTGACTGATGTTCATATCCCTGCAAGTAGTACTACTACTCTTTACAGGTTTAACCCAACCATTTATAACTGTGAGTTTCTGTGGGTTTCAGCATGAGAACAGAACAATTCAGTCCTTAACCTCACTGAGGTTGCTTCACACTTCCTGGTTTTCTGTTCAGTTTTTAAAGGTAGTAATTCAAACCTGTATGCAAGCCAAAGAGATGAACTGTTTGCAGCTATACACTAATACCTGAACAGCAGTGCCTAACTGAACTTAAGCAACTTTTAAAAAGTAGTTGGAAAGGGACAGAAGGAACCTGATGGATGTTGACATACGCCTCCCAACTCTCCAATCCTCTCTTGCCTGTGCTGACAAAATGATGATGCTTCCCCCCTGCATGATTGCATCATTCATTCATGCCGCTGCTATAAAACAGGCACCACACCGCTGCTTCATCTTGCAGGGCAGCACAGTCACAGCCCCAGCAGAAGCTATTCTGTGTTTTCTACACTAGAAACATACCGTGTTACACCAAACGCCAACCCCTTCCAAACTGAGAGAAGAAAACGTTCCCGGTGACTTACAGTATTGTACTGGCCGTGGCTGCTGCTGCTGCTGCTCCTGACTGCACAAGAAAAGGAGGGATGAGCTGAGACCTTCAGTCACATAAATACAACGGCACGGGCTGATCTGGAAAGAAGCCGCATTTTGTCAATCACTCTTTTATAATGTGCTGAGTAAGCCAGGCTGGGTGTTTTTTAAAGGGCTGCACACATGTAACCAGAGAAGTCCAGCTGTGCGCTGACAGGCGCACGGACGAGAGGTGTAACCTTGCCTGGTAAGGGGAGGAGCCTTTCGGGCCCGTTTGGGGCGCTCCCGGCTTGGCTCCGCACAACGCGATGGACGGGAGCCCGCCCGCCCGCAGCCAGCCTATGCTACAGGCGTGGGGAGCAGGACGGGGCTTGGCAGGCTCACCTCGCTCTGTGCCAGCAGAGCAGGGCTCTGACAAGCAGGGGGTTCTCCGGGAGACCACTGTTTCCTTTCCCTGTGGATGAGATGAAAGGGTTTGTGAGTTAAGATTGCACTGTTGCATTTTGGCTTAAGCTGTTACTCGGTGCATCAGAGTGTGTTACACACATAAAAAATCAACGTTCTTCATAAGCTTTGAGGGCATAATTAAGCTTGTGCCTATGGGAAGGCTCAGGTTTGCTTCCCCAAAGGCAATGGGAAAATTGCAAAACCTGCCCGTGCTGTGTTTTGGTATCCCACAGAACAGCTTCCCTCGGACATTACTGTGGACATTGGTTAGGAAATGGGAGACTGCCAACCCAGAGCTATGAAGCTGGTTGGTTGGGTCAAGGTCAAGAAAGCCTGATTTAGCTGATTTAGCGTCTTTCATTCACTTGTGATGGGAGTCTTATGACTGCTGCCCATCATGAAAGACTGTCATGCACCACTGGGTGCACCAGTCACATTCTATGCATGATCTCTTTTGCCATTCTGGCAGTATTACCCCTCAAAATTGCATGCATTAGTTAAAATCAATAGCCTCATGTGCCTCTCCTCCCATGTTTTCCTTTCTGGTTTTTCAGACAGTCTCACTACATGGCCATTTGTCACCATGAACATCTATCAGTAACTTCTTGTGTTGGGACAGATGGTACCGAGCCCTTTTGCTGCAAAGCAGGTGACACAGTTCCCTGCTCAGCCTGGCCCTGTTTGTTAGTTTTATCATGGCAGGGCAGGATGTTTTAAAAGAGGATTTAGAAATCATTTCTGTGAATAAGGTTGAATGGAAACAGATCTTGATAAAGATGAAAGAAAACAGCTTTTACTGAGAATCTCAGAGGGGTTTTTTTGCCAAGATAAGCAGTGCATGATTTGACTGAGAGAGCCACTGCTAAATATTTCATGACAGATACTCCCTTTACTTGGCTTAGTTTAACAGACACATTGCTTTTAATTCAGTTCAATATTTTGATCCTAATCTGGTGTAATTTGTTGTAAATCCATTGATTTCAAGGGACAATTCAGGCCTGGTAAGCATCTGCTCTGTATTTTTACTAAGCATTAAAAACAAATATGCAGAACAGTCCAACAACTACAGCTAAGACTGAAAATGAAGGAAAGCTTATCCTGATGTCTAAAAAATGCTGCAAAATGGGGATTTCATGTGAAAACACCAATGAGAAACGTCACTTTACCATAAAATAACTATTCTCAGATCCAGCAAAGAAACACAGGGAAGTCATAGAATCATAGAACAGTTAGGGTTGGAAAGGACCTTAAGATCATCCAGTTCCAACCCCCCTGCCATGGGCAGGG
>JANHGB010043767.1:0-20109 GCA_026283785.1 Coracopsis vasa | reverse complement strand
TGTCTCAGCAGCCCTGTACAGGACTTGCTCCTGGCTGCTGACATCTTGTTTCAGCTTCCTGCTGCCCACAACAACCCAGCCAAGCACAGAAAGGGAAACAAGACATCCTAAGATGCCCCTGGTGCTGAAGCATTGCTTGAGCTGCTGTTAAGGTGTAACAGCGATGTGAAATGTACTGGGAAGACAGGAGACTTCAAACCCCTGCTTTCTTCACTGTATACTGGGGATGCTTAAAGCGTCAGCTGTGAGGTTCATGCAGACCTGGGGATGCTATGTGAGAAGAGGCTTTAAAATTGTTACAGACAGAGACTTAGTAGGAATTTTATCTAGAAGAACCCTTTGTGTAGAGCACCCCCAGGTTTCTTGCAGAACCTGGCCTAAAGCTCTTCTACAGGAGTTTGTTGAAGCAAGCCAAAGAGTGTTGCAGGGTGTTTCTGCCTCACTGAATTGACATTTTTCTAATGAGGAAAAAGGGTGTTTTTGTTGGAAAAACTCCAACTCAAGTTTCAAGAACAGATTAAGGCACAAGTGCTTAAAGGCTTTTCTGCGATGTGTTATCTTCTGTCATAAGATTACATCAAAGACTCAACTATCATCTAAAACAAGAAATGTTCTGAAAATTGTCGCACTCATAGGTGTGACAAAAAGCTTAAAAATATATAACCTGAGTGCAGCCAGTAGCTGGTGCCTGTTTTATGTCTGCAGGCTGCTGAAAGAACATTGTCAGGGATACATCATCCAGTTTATTTCCCTGGATTTTTAGGTTTGACCTTCTGCTGAAGTCTCTTTGGGAAAAGGGTTTCAATGCAGCTACTACTAGAGTGTGGTAGTCCTGGCTCTTTCAGCCAAGAGTTAGCTCCAGTTTCCCTGAGGGAAAATGCTCAGGGAAATCATAAGTGAAAGTGGCCCTTTTTTTGATGGGATCTGTCACTGCTTGATGGGACTGGAATCTGAGAAGTGTGCATCGTGTGGGAGGGGTTTAGGTTATGTTGTGGATCATGTTTGTGTTGGGTAGCGGGAACATTTGTTCAGTTTGGCTTGTGGCCATTCCTGGACAGACTGGGAATTGTAAAGCTGGAAAAACAATGGAGCAAATATATAAGAAGACTCATTTAAACCAGAGCTGTAAGGGCACTACAGAATCATAGAATCTTAGACTTAACTTGGTTGGAATAGACCTTTAAGACCATCAAGTCCAATGGTTACCCCAGGGCTGCTGAGACCATCACTAACCCATGTCCCTGAGAGCCTCATCTACATGGTTTGTGAACACTTCCAAGGTCTGTGACTCCAGCACTGCCCTGGAGAGCCTGTTTCGATGCCTCATCACCCTTTGGGCAATGGATTGTTCCTAATCTCCATCTGAACCTCCCCTGATGCAGCTTGAGCCTGAAGTACCTACCCTCACTTTTGTTTGGAATTGGATTTCCTTCAAAGAGGCCCAGCTGATCTCACTGGAGAGGAGGGAATATCATCAGGCAGGACTTATATCCCGTAGTGATGCTGTGCCTGAGCCAGAGGATGAACATGTGCATGTATCTGTGTGTTCATGGCATGTGCAGGGCCGGTGCTGTGATCACCAGAATTACAGTCTAGCCAGATAACGAGCTGTTGTTGTTTACAGCGCTTTGGTTCCGGGCACTTCAATTCCAGAAAGATATAAACAAAATTAGAGGGAATTCAGAGGATTGCAAGGAGAATGATTAAGGGGCTGGAGGGACTGACTTATGAGGAATGCTTGTGAGAGCTAAATATATAGCTGCTTTGGCTAAATGACTAGAGAGGAGCTATGCTAATGATCTAGGCATACTGGGAAGGAGTGAAGAATTGTCGAGTGTGGACTCAGAGCTAGAAGTGTCTCTCATGGTAGGAAAATTGGAGAATGGAAGACAGAAAAACTGGCAGGAGAAAAGAATACTTAATGGAAGAAAGAGATTAGGTGGTGAAATAGCTTTGTTAAGAACTGTGGTGGAATTGCTGTCATTTGGGATATCTGAAGTTTGGTTGGGCAGAGCCCTGGAGAATAATCCATGCTCTACAAGCTTGAAAAGGTCCCTGGAGAGACAGACTAGATGCCTTAATAGATTTTTATGCTGTCATTAATTTCTAAATCACGGCTAATACTTTCAGTCTGACAAAGAACCATATTCTTTAAAGCATTTTTCTTTCTTCCCTTGTATTACTTCTGGTGTGATACAGATACTGGCACAAGACAGACTCACAAGGAAGTAGTCTGCTGCATTAAAAAATGAAGTCCTGGTTATCAACTGCTTAACTCAGACTTTTTTCCTCTTTAGTGAGGTGTTCATCCAGATTTGCCTGATAAGTGGGCAAAGGCAGTCTGCTGGACACCCAATAAATTGAAATCCTAGTATCTGTAACTTTGTCCTATAAGCTGTGCCAGGCTATGATGGGTTTCCCATTGCCACGCACAAGTATATCCTTTGCTTCTTCTTTATCTTCTACACTTTCAAAATGGTAACCAAATAGTGGACTGGTCCCTTCAGGCTCAGAAGCTGATGTGGTTGAGCTTGTAGCATTAGTGGCATGGCGCAAGAGCTGAGCCCTCCCATGGCCATCTGTGAACTGGAGGGAGTTGGGCCTACAAGGGAGGTATTGGTGGAACACCATGGTAGGAGATGACCAAGTTGATCCTACAAGGGAGTCAGCGATGGAATAACATGGTAGAAGACACTCAAGTTGATCAATGGTGGGTAGAAATCAGCCCGCTGGTTTGCTTTTATCCTGTTCACAACAGGACTGAACAGTGAAAGTTAAATGGGTAGTGGTGGCTGCTCAGTTTAACACTTTTTGGGGGGGGAAGAAAGCAAGCTGAATTGACAGCAAGTTTTGTGGTGGTTGCTGTGCTGGCTGGCACCATTGACTTCCAGAGGCAAAATGTATTGCAGCTTGAGCACAAGAGCCAGGATATATAATGGGGGCTATCCAGACTAAAGATTATTTGTGCCATGGATGTAGATCCAGAGAGAGAGTTCATCATGGTTTATTAGCTCAGGTACAGAACTATGCAAATTGCAATCTGTTTCATGGGCAAAAAGCAAGGAGAACTATTTTGCATTGCATGCAGTCCAGACTGGTAAGTGTTGCTGGATCTTTCCAGTGTGTGCAGGGCCAGTTTCAGGGTCTCAGCAGCATAGCAGTGCCAGGGAACAAGTGGCAGATACAGCTGACTCTGGTTGGAAAATGATGCTTCTTAGCTTGGACTTAGGACTGCAGCAGCAAGGTGACTGTTAGTAATGACATCTTAACCCAGTGCTCCCAAGCAGAATGGGAGAGCTTGTTTGCTCAGATTTAATGCAATGAGAGTGCAGTTGGGCTCTGGCTCTGAAAGAGAGACAAGGAACACTGTAGGCTTGATTTGTTTACACTGAACTTCTTTATTTTTGGTGTTATAATCACCTCTTTAAGACGTATGTAAGTCCTGGAAAAAATACAAAATTCCTACTTTCCTTTAGGTAGAATTAGTTGGCTGCATTTATGCCAGAATGGTAAAACTAGGAGATATGAGAAATTCAATAAAGGATGAAGTAAGGGAAAAGATTGGAGACTGTAAAGGTGAGAATCTGTATTGGCGGAGATGAGGTGCTGTTCGATGGTAGGATGCATGTTCATCACGATGGAGAACTTGAAATACAGACTCAAATACCAGTGGACCTTCTATTTTCTGGGAACTACTTAGGCAATCTGTGTGCCCTCTAGTGGCACAACTCGTGGAGGAATGTATGGAGTTACTGCTGCTACCATTAATCAAAGCCAACATTGCTTAAAAAGCTGGACAATATGTTTGGAGCCCAAAGGATGAGGGTTCTCGCTCCTGGCTTGCTGCAGAGAGAGGAATGGGGTGGGAGATAATTTGTCTGGTAATTGTTTGTTGCATGGAGAAATGGATTCGTTACAGCACCTTTTAATCATTGTTCCATGGGATTTTGCTAATCTCATTCTTACCCCGGCAGAACACTTACAGCTTTGCACCCAGCTGGTGAGTCGGAGCTTGATGCTGCACCTCCTTTAGATACTGGTGCACAGGCACAGCAGCAGGAGGCCTTGAAATGGATTTCTGCAACTGATTGTAGTGGATAGAGCTGTGGGGTTGCTCTGTGGGTTGTATGAACTGCATCTCTGAAAGGAAAAGGGAGACCCAACATGCTATGAAGAAGAGGGCAGCTGGTAGCAAACTTGTGGTTGTATTGCTATGTGCTGAATTCTGGAAGAAAAATCTAAGCATTTCAAAGCTAAAATATAGAATAACCTACACATCTGTTCCCTAAAATTCCTGGTTTAGATAGCTGACAGTAGCATTATTAGATATCAATCTTGATAGGAAAGAAGGCTCTTCTCAAACAAGAATGAATGATTTTTTTGGTTTGCTGTTATTCATATGTTTGAACAAAGTGGAAAAAAACCAGATTGATGCTATTAATAACTACTCATGTTAGTAGTCAGAGTTCATACATAAAACTGATCATTCAAATACACTAAACCAGAAACTTCTTGGGGAAAATGTGAATGTTTAATGAAAAAAGGGAGGATTTCTCACTGCTGGGATGGCCTTTCTGAAAGAAGTGGAGACTGCTTCTAAGCCAGCGCAATGTAAGGCACCCAGGTTGTTTCTGCTCCAAAACACAGCAGGATCTGGAATCTGGTTATCCCACAGTTGAGAAAACACATCAATCCCTGGGCTCTGATCTGCTCTGAAGACGTCTCTTTTTTTCTCTGCAAATCATTTTTAGCCACCATACACGTTAGAGTTAGAGCTCTGTGACTTCCAATATTCAGTGTGGGGCCTGCATTAATTGCTAGATAGAAGGTGAGCAAAAAGGTCTGCACTTGCCACAGAGACAAAGGGGGAAAACCTCACACTGCCAGAGGCACACTAGCTCCTTGTCTGTGCTTTGGCTTGCTGTGCTGAAGGGCAGGCTGTGGGAGACCCCCCCACTTGTCACAGTGAATTGCTGGATCTGTAAGCAGAGGTGGCAGCAGCAGCACGCAGTCCTTCCAGGTATTTCAGCAGCCAGTAGCCCCTAGATAGCCAATAGATAGTGCTGTGGCCATAAAACAGAGCTCCAAATTCCTGACCAGTTCCCTGTGTATGGCCCTTGGCAGATTTGGAAGCAGGCAGCTCTGTTGCCTTTCTAAAATGGTTGGTGCAGTGCCTGCCCTGCAGCATGCAAGGCAGTGTGACAAATTCCCTTTTGCTCCTGATATTGGTTCACTGGAGCTGCAAGGAAGGGGGAGATATGGGTCTTTTATTCCACTGAATTAAGCTATAACCAAACATCCCAATTTGTTTCCTGCTGCTGCAGTTTTGTGACCAAAACAAGGGATCAAAGATGTGCTTGTGGCAGAGTAGCTCAGCAGCTTCTATAGTGTCTACCTCCTGCACCAGGGTCATACTGAGACAGTATGACCTAATGTTTGATAGAAACCATCAGTTTTGCATTGGAGTTAACATTCTGGTCTGCGGCCTTATTTGCTGTTGTGGGGTATAAGGTTGCCTGACACCTCTTGAGGGATTTTTGCTTTTGGGGAGGTTTTTGTGTGGAAAAACAAGGAAGAAAAGAAAATAGCTCTAAGAGCTATTTGTCTGGTTTAGGTAGACCCAATGTGGAGTCCCTAATCCGATTTCAGGGAACAGAAGCTTTAGGCTGGCTTTACACTGTCTTTCTCTAGGAGGTTGAAGATGTGTTGTTTGATTTAGTTGTCCTTTGCACTACCTATTCCAACTTCAGGATAAACAAATTCTAAACCAGTATATTTCTGTGAGGGGAATAAAAAGCGGAATGAGCTGTAATGCGTGTGTCTTTTGAGCATTCTGCCCTCCTGAGCGAGGATACTTTACCCTCCTCTTTTTGCTGGCACTGTGAAACGTAGTTTATTCCTGTCTGGCTTGTTCCTTTTGTTGATGGTACTCCAAATAGAGCATCTTCAATACTACCCATGATGATAACAAAGCTCTTATGGGGCCTGATCTGGGGCTTAGGGATCACATCTGGATAACCTGGCACGTTATTTAGCTGGTAGAATCTACAGAACTGGTGATACAAGTGCAAGAAGCAAAGCATCTACTCAGATACTCAGATTCAATAGTGGTTTGCAGCACAGGCTGGCAGGTAAAAGAAACACATTTCCATATATAAACTTGGACATCTTTGAGTTGCAAATGACTAAGAGACAATAAAACACAAGTTGCCACTTTCATAGGGACTCTCTTAAAGGCTAGAACTGCACTTTCAATTAACTGCTGTCTATGGCCAAAGTCGACACTGCATGAAACTTTGATAATTTCACATATTTAAAATGAATCAGAAAGTCTCATTTGTACATTTTCACTGAAAATTTCATGAATTGCACATTTCCTGGTGTTAGATGTTCAATAAACTTAAATAATGCAGCAATTTACATCTAGGAGGTTTGCTTTAAAACTGAAGACTGGCTACTTCTGGGTTAAGAACAGCTCTTTTTGTGCCTTCAGCATTTAGAATGGACAGTTTTGTTCTGAAATTGTTGGAGATCTGTACTGACCACTTAGTAGCAGAACTCTGATATCAGGAAGATGTGTGAGGTATCAGCATATAGCTGGACATAACTGTATCTCTTTTGAGCCTGATGTTGCACTTTAGTTCAGTTTGTGTGCGTCAGTGTTGTATTGATACAGAAATTTTCCAGTCAAACTTATCTGTATTTTAATGTATTTATTGGGGAACTTGAGGAACCAGTTTGTGAAATCCAGTATTAGTTATTAGCACAGAGTGCTTCCTGCATAGGAGTAGTCTGATTTTTGGGAACATCTTCCTAGATGCCAAAGACCCAAGGTGAGCTCTCAGTTTGAGAGGATGAAAATTAGGTGTTCTGTCCACTGGTGCAAATGGGTTCCTGCAGTCCCCTGCTTATCTCAAGCAGTGTCCTGTTTCCATGCCCTATCCTCAGTTTGGTGAACACTGGGTTTTGTCTGGCTTACTGCAGAGATATAACATGTGGTGTTGAAGAGGGAGTCTTTAAACAAAGCTGTCTGGAGCTCTTTCCTCCGTTACCACTTTCCTGCTTTCCCATAAGTGATCTCTACACTCAACTATGGATAAACAGTGAGGAGGAAAAGCAGAGTCCAAGGTACCTATGGCAATCCTGAAACAGGACTGCTGCAGACAACAATCCATTCTTAAGATGATCTGCTGGCCATGCCATGATGGCTTATAAGAGAGGTATCTTAAAATTGCCTCAAATATACCAAGTAGTGCTTCTCATCAGGAGATAGCTTCCACTTCCTCCTGAAATATTGCTTAGTGATTTCTACCACCAGTCACATTTAAGGGTATAAAAAAATATGGTGCATTATCCCAGCTGACCATACACAAACCAATGGCTAAGATACTTGTCTAAGGTGATGAGGTAGGTGTGCGGTAAAGAAGAGCCTACAGAACTTGTTCTCTGTTTGATCCCCTTACACAATGCTCCTGTGCCAAGTGTAGGACTTCCCTTGTTTGAGTCTCCTTGGGCATTGAAATGGGCAGCATGGGTGACAGGAAAGGTGAAGCAGAGAGTGTGAGGTGCAAGGAAATGGTCATGGCTTCCCTGTGTCTGTAATGAAATGTGTGGAAGGCGTCTGGGGGAAGGAACAGGGGTGCATTAGATAGCGGTGTGGGGAAGAGGGGAACACGCAGGGGTGCATCTGACAAGCCTTTAAGCCCTGTTTTCTTAATGGGAGCTCCTGCAAAACCACAGGCTGCATAAAGCCATAAAGAGAAGATGGCTTCTCCCAGGGCCCTTGCAGCTGCACCAGGCTATGATAACAGAAATTAACTTCATCTCCTTTGTCTTGCTATCCAAGTGCCCCAGAATAGTAGTTATAAAAACAGTGCTGTTTAATATTGTCTTTGATCGAGCAATCCAATGGGAGCCCTGGGCTTGTTCTGCTCGGCTTTGTTAGTTTCAGACCCCAAGGCAACAAGCCGTTGCCTTCAAAGCCTAGGCAGGGCTGCATTAAGTGTGAGGCATGCAGCAGAAATCCCAGTTTGTCAATTCAAATGGCACTCACCTAGCAGCAATGCCTGCATATTTAAATCCACAGTTAAGTGTGGGAAGCAGGGTACATGCAGCTAGCCTATCCAGAAAGAACGTGTCTTGAGAGCTGGCAAAAAGAGGCATCACCTTCAAAGGGGAAGGATTTACAGTGGATTTTTTCTGCTGTTGTCCAGTATTAATATGCCAGCTTTTTCACTTGCTCCTACTTGCCTCCCAGTGCAGGAAGGCTTCAAAATGTGTGCTACAGGACAGCATCACTGGAGAAGGAAGCTCCCATTCATGTCCTTTGCCTCCCTATGGTAGAGATGTGCATCTTTCCTTCAGCTGCTGTGCAGGCACTGCAAGTACCCTTTGGCCAAAACCTCCATTCTAGTTGGGTATAAACCAGATCTCTGACACAGTTAGCAAGAGTCAGCTCTTGGAGATACTCGCCCTCAAACAGTATGAGGGCAGTTGCTGAAAAAGGTGAATGTTAATGGTGATGTACAGGGGGTTTATGGGAACCAGAAGGGTAGAAATAGTTCACTTGTTTCTAGATGGGTGGCTGCCTGAATGCACTGTAACCCATATGGACTCAAATGCAGGGACTAGTGGTCTTTTTACAGGCAATGCTGAAAGATGGGACTATGTGCTGAGCTGACGACTGGTGTACTGGTTTTGCTTAGTCTCTTCCATTACTTAATTACAAGAATTGCTTTACTTTGTTTTCCTCCCTCTGTAAAACGGGGATGCAATCAGCTTTTGTTTAAGTGGTTGTATGGGGCACACAAAAGTGAGAAATAGGGTTGGGACTCTTCTTATGCTTGGAAGAGCCCATTTGTCAGTTTACTAGGGACTGGTGACCGTGGTGCTTTACCTAAATCTTCACATCTCTGTGAGCTACACACAGGTAGATTTGATTATGAAATGTCCTGGAACCTGGTGAGCTACTTCCCTGTTATTATAGAAACTGCCTGGTCCCTTTAAAGTAAAGGGGTAACAAATGTATAATGTTTTAGATATACAATTTATTATAATAAAATTTGGGAAGTTGGAGGATTTTCAGAAGCAAGTAGGTTAGTGATAATATTACATATGACAAGGACAACAACTGCCATTACTGTAGTCAGGGTAAGATTCAGGCAGGCCACATAAACTCTTCGGATATCTATTCTCAAACCTGACTCAAACCAATTCATGTTCAGTTCCCAGGAGCAAGTTTTCTTGGGCATTGTCTGCGAGAGAAAATAGAACAAGGATCTCTCTTCTATCCTAACAGAGCTTGTCTGGAGGAGGTCTTGTTATGTGCAGTGATGCTTGACACTTGATTTTAGCAGGGAACCAAAGCAACTAACCCTACGGTGTGCTCTCCCATATATTTTAGGAAGGATCAGGAAAAACTCTGGACAGCATTTGGAGCCTGGAACTCTGATTCATTGCTTGCTTCTTGAAGTTATTGTTTCTCTAATCAGATTCCTCTAGGACTTTGAGCAACCTGGTCTAGTGGAAGGTGTCCCTGCTTGTGGCAGGTGGTTGGAACTGGATAAGCTTTAAGGTCCCTTCCAACCCAAAACATTCTGTGATTCTCTTTTCTCTGTACCGTGTAAGGCAGTGCAGTGACAGTGATTGAACTTCATTGATCAAACAAGCAAGAGGAAGAGGAACATAAATGATGGCAAAAGCTGTATCAGTCAAAGGTAGCTGGGAACAGCAGAGGAGGGAGGTGCTTTGCTGTGCTGAGATAATTTATGTTCCATCTCTGAGCCTGCTCAAAAAAGGCAACCATGGTTTAAAATAGCTCTAGTGAGCATAACTGACCCAGGGCTTAATGCAAAGAGACAAGACTTTGGGGTCCCTGTCTAATTTTGTCCTTGATAGGAACTAATCCTGTCCCAACACTTCAGTGTTCTCTTCTGTTAAAGGAGCATAGGGATTTTGGAGAATTTTAAGATGAGGTTTTAGATAGTCAGATGCTGAAGAAGTACAAAGAACTTCAGATTATGAGTTACAGGAGAAAAGGTTCAGTGTGCAACTTCTAGCTTCAGATCTTGGGACAAGCTCCTGGATGCAAAGGAGGTGGATGGGAAACAGGAGACTGGAAATTAAAATAAGTCAATACCCTAAACTATATTTTAATTGAATTTTCAATATCTTTGCCTTTGATATTATCATACAAGACATTAAACCCATACATATTATTCTGTAACCATATACTATCTAGAGCAAAAGAATGAGCTATTAAAATGGGAGAGTATAAAAAGCTTTTTCAATATGCCTTCAGAATTGTTCAGTACTGTTGCTTATGCAATATTTTCTATTTCTGAAAGCTTAGAAGCCTGGAATTAAGTAAAGGAAAAGCCTTTTTAGGTTGGCAAGGCAATTTCTCCCCACTTGACCAGTGCAAGCTCTTTGAGTACAATGACAGTTAAAATCAACCCCCTTAAATCCATGCTGTTTAATTATAAAGGAAAGCCACAGTATTTCAGAATGGAAAGATATGGGTTTGTTAAGATACTGGACTGATCCTCGGGGGAGCTGGGCTTAATTCCTGCCTTTGCCACAGGCTTTCTTTAAGTCAGTCCATTAATCAGTTTATGCCTTCGCTTACCTGTCTGTGCAATGAAAATGAAGACAAAGGAAGTTCCAGCCCCATCCACCCCCATGCATAAAAGATGCTCCCTGTGTGATGGGTCCCAATCTTCTTTCTGCCTTTCTATTATTGTTTGGTATAAATGTGTCTTCCTAGAATGGAAATTTAGCTGATCCAGGCTCTCTCTTTTCAGTGTTTCTCGAGCTCCATGGGTAAACGTGGTACTCTACTGACTTAAGCTGAGACAAAGTCTTTGCAATAAAATCTTGCAGAAGTTAAACCTATTGGATCATTCAATCCATCTTCTCAATTATCTCCACTTGTACCTTGTGGAGCAGAGTGGTAGTCTGTGAATAGTTAAGGATGCAATTGAATTTTCATTATGAGGCTAATCTTTGCTCCTTGATCCTCATCATAGACAGTAAAGAACTGGTCAGGTTTAGGGATGACTTAGCATTTTTGTGTTGAAGTCAACTGGATGCTTTTTGCCTGACTTTTAAGTGTAAAAAATGCATATGATGTATACAATTTTTAACTGTAAAAGCATTGATGAAAGCTGAAAGAATCTCTTTCCCTCTTCTATTTGTAGCTATAACAAAGAAAAAGGGAGGGAAGGACACAGAATTTGTTTTCCTGGAACTGTTGACTCGAGGCCAACACAGGCCACAGATGAGTTGACTTGGCTTTAATTTTAAAAGTTAGTATTCCAAGTAATGAGATCAAAATGGTTCATTGGCTTGTTCCAGTGAGCAACTTCTGGAGGTGTAAGCTTTCATTAAAAAAGGTGTAATGCTGTCTTGAGCACTATGTCCATCCCTTTTCCCATATCGGGAGGGAGCTTGCCCTAATCACAGATCCCTGGAGAGATCTGTCATTGGTGAAAGGCAAGAAGTTTCCATTAAATGCTATTAGAAAAGCTGGTTGGATATTGCCACTTCTTTAAACTGACATTTTTCTAAGGTATTCAAGCCCTGGGTCCTTGCTTTGGTGGGGGGAAAGGTGAGACAATCGCCTTTCTGTTCTAACTTGCTATGGGCAGGAGAACAGCAAGAAGGATGGCTGCTTCTCTTTTTGTTGACAGAAGACCAAAATGAACATGGCTGTACCTTTCCTGCATGGCTTTCCTCAAACATTTACAACCTGCAGCAATGCTAGAGCTGTGGATTGGCTGGGTCGTAGGATAGCACAGATCATGATGCATTCCTAAAGTTGAGGGCATTCAGTGAGCAATGGAGAAAAAGAACATGGGGAGAAGATCATAAGGAAAACTGTGGATCTGAGCCCATTGATGCCCTTTCCTTGGCTGGCCAGGATTGCTTCTGTGGCCTCCCAAATGCATTGGAGTTTATTGCAACATCAATGTAAAAGCTCTATTATGTTCCATTCTCTCTTCCCTCACTTCTTACCTTCTTTTAACTTTTGCAAGGTATCTTGGCAAAACCAAGAATCCTTTAAAACAACCCTCAGCCAGGGCTGACATTGTCTTGTGTTTGCCATAGACTGATGAGAACATGCAGGAGCAAGGTTGCCACACTTCTCCTGGATTTTGTAAGAGGAAGCAAAAAACTTCAGTGACGAACTATTCTTCTTATATGTTGTGACAAAGACTGGAAGCAATTCTATTCAGTCACTGAACTCACCTTGACTTGCCTCATGCAAATACCATAATTCAGAAGTTCTTGAACAGTGGTCTGCAAGACACAGCTCTTACCTCTGAATCTGTATAATCTGTGTTGTTTTCAGCTAAATGATGGCAAAGGTACAGAGTTGTCCTACGGGAACAAAAAGCAGGCTCAATTATCAATTCAGGAGTCCTGGAGCTGTGGTTTCTTTGCTAGGAACAAGGCTTCTGTATTCTTTGTCTACTGTGTAATTAGTGACTAATGGAACAACAACCCCCAGTATATTAATTACTACTGTAGCTGTATACAGAGCATTGTTCTCTCTGTGACAGACATATAAATTGTGTGCAACTACATTGTCCCTTCCTGAGTATCTGTCTCTGGAGTTAGGTGTCAATAATGAAATCAGCTGTTCCTTGAGGATGGATAATGTTATCTCTAAGGGCTTGTCTAAGCAAGAGCATAGGGGGAAAGTTGATCTGAATTAAGTAACAAGGTGGGTTTCAAGTGGATTATGTAAACTGTATAAAACTGATGCATGCACACACACTCGTTTGGAATTCAAAACGGCCTTCATTTGATTTCATTTAATTTTCCTTTAAAGGGAATTAAGCTAAATCGAATCAAAGCCACTTTAATGCTGGCTGAAAGTGGGATCTGTAGTAAAAGTTCAGTGTGTTATTTTCCTAAGAAGAGGGCAAAGGTTCTCTTGGCATTCCTGGACATTGTGCTGAGCAAATGTGAAAGCTGCTTTAACTATCCATTTTAACACTCTGAAACGCAGTGGGAGTTCCATCCTTTCATGCTTTCTCCTTTTTCCTCCTCTGAATCCCCTGTGTAACTAGTACAGAAGGGTAGTGAAAGTCTATTTTTAGGACATATTTTTACTTAATTGGTATAATGTGGGAAGGGTTGTACTTTTCTTTTTTTTTCCTTTCCTCTCTTTGTATTTTTTTTCCTGGAGAGTTAACTCTTCCCTACAGTGAAATGGAAACACAGGAAGGAGAAATAATTTCCCCACAGAAACCCATCATGAGCTGCCTGTAGAATCCAGCCCGAGATTTGTTGTTGTCAGCACCAGCGCTGGGCTGCTGAGTGTCACTATGCAGATCCTCCCTGTATGAGGTTGAGAATTTGTGTGTCCATGTTCTCTTATTTGGGTGCTCTTGTCTTGGAGGAAACCTTGGTCTTACAGCTGCAGAATAAACATTTTACTCTTTCCAATATTATTTAAGATAAGAAAGCTCATCTGATAGACATCATTTTGGAAGCCTTACTGAGACCTGGTGTCCTCCATTGCTGAAGATCATCTCCTGACCTTCTTAGCTGCTCACTGGGTCTTATAGGCAGACAGTAAGGATGGGACTTTCACTGCTGTGCAGTGTGGCTGAAGTGAGAGAATGTGAGAAGAACAGTTGGAGGGTTGGGAAGAGGAAAGCCAAGCCCAGGGATCCCTTTGTATTGCAGAGAGCTTTTCATGAAGTCACAGTAGAACAGGCAAGCCATGATCTGAAATGAAATAAACCTTTGGAGCCCTGGAGTTTTAAGGTACTGTTGATAAATGGATTCTGTTCTTATTCAACCCACTCTTGCATGATGAAGAAAGAAACCATTTCTATGAATTGACCCACCTTCCTTTCAACTCTACCTTTTTAGGTAGAGCTGCAGTGAGCTTCCAGTTCGGTGACTAGTTAATCCTAGCCAGGAGTTAGGAAGACCACTGGTATTGACAGCCAGGATTGCATTAATGGAGGAGAGCTTTGTTCAGTTAAGAATTGCCTTTATATTTCTTGTACCATAGCTCTGTGTTTCCTTAATGCAATGCATGACACTTGTCTAAGTATTTAAATCTGCACAGTCTCTCTTCTGTTTGCTAGAAATAGCAGAGTAAGTTTTTATACACATCATGAACAGTATGTCAGAGGCTAATGAGAGCATGTAATTTTGTGTTTTTGCTTTCATGAGAAAACCAATGTTTTCTTGAACACTAACAGACTGTTTCTCAGTGCTTAACAGTAGAACCTCAGCTTGAAAGGTCCAGGCATTGTTCAGATGCCACCGTCAGCTGGAGGAACGTCACCTAGAATACAAGAGCCACTAAAGCGCAAGTACTAAAAACCCCTGTGCTGCAACCTCAGCAGAATTGTAGAATCACAGACTGGTTTGAGTGGAAAGGACCTTAAGATCATCTAGTTTCAACCCCCCTGCTATGGGTAGGGATGAGCACCTTATGTGTTGCCTCTGTATCTAAAGGCTTGAACTTTTTATTTCCATGATTCACAGGTGAGGAGGTTTTAGTTTTACTTTAGTTTTTTTGGCATCTCCCATCTTCCGAGTGCTTGTTCTGTTCATGGTCTTGCTGGTTGCTTTGTCATGTATTTAGAGAGCTGAGAAGGCAAAATGAATCCACTACCTGACAATGAAGTGCATCAATGCTCTGCCATCCTGTGCTTGGGCATCTTCTGTGAATGCCTATGGCAAGCTGCTTGAGAAGTTTTCTTGTGCCATACTGGTATGTTTCTACTCTGTCCAGGCATAGCTTCAGCTTTTATCAAGTTTTGAGTTTAAGATTGTGTTGCTCTGACTGTTGGTGTTCAGCTTTTGTAGTTTTATTTGTCAGCATAGAGGCCATCATTATTAAAAAGGCACCATCTTGCAGCAAGTAGCATCCTCCTGTATACCAGAGAAGATGACTGACTTGTGTTAAATCGGGTATTGCTGTGAGGTGCTGTGATAAACATTGACTTTTTAATGAGAACCATTTTATATCCTGATAAACATGAGGACAAATTTCACTGTTAGTTCTCCAGCTGTAAAAGTCCTGGAAATATCCACTCTGATCCTATACTGGTTAATCTCTACCCTGGTCTGGCACACAGAGCAAGTTCTTACTGCTTTAGATAGACATGTGAGGCATGGGCACCCTGAGTTACAAGGAGGAGGATGTGTTGCTGTCAGTAGTCGCACAGAGCATACAGGATAATAACTTGTTGCAGTCTGACATACCAATGGAAATAACCAAGCATGTAGTCTTTGTTTCCTGTGCTGTAGTCCTGGGCTTTTAAACTCTCAGTTCTTACACAGGGAAGATCCTATTATGCAGATTTCATCATATTGACTAATAGTGAGACTGCCTTTAGAAGAGACAGTATTTAGGCAGGGCAGAAGGTATTCTGGTGGGTGAAGGATTGAAGGCTTCATTTTCCAGAGTGATTTAGGTATACATAGAGACAAATATAACGAGAGAGATTCAATTTTCCTATATCCGTTTAGCTTCACTTGTGGATGTTTATTTTTATTGCTTTAAACTTGGCTTTTTGTGCACTAGGTTTCTAAGCTATTATTAAGGCCTTTAAACAGCCTTTAGAAACCAGGGCTTTGGTCACTTGGGAGAGCAGAGCTCATCAGCTGTCAATGAGATATGAGCTCTGATGAATCTCAGTCATTCCTGAAAATGAGTCATCAGTCTGTGAAATGCATGGGCCATTCTGCATGCAGTAAGAACACGCTTGCAAAAACCACTGAGGTAATAAAGAGGAACCCAAAGCAAAAGAAAGATGACAAGATGGGTGGAACCACTGACTTCCAGTTCCCTGCCTTGAGTCCTGGTTCCTTCTTTGTGTGTAGCATCCTAACTGCAGGGGAACTCATTGCTAGTAGTTTCACTTGCCTGCAGCATCCCTGCGACGAGTGCAGACAGATATAGTAACAAAGCTGTGGTGACAGATTTAGCACGGTTAAGATTAGTAGTGCTTTCTTGGTAATCTTTGTTTTGCATTCAGAAGTCCATAATTACAGTTCAAGTAAACCAACAGAACTTACAGTCTGCAAGGCTGGGAGTGTCATCTTCCATTATCAAGAAGAAAACCCTCATAAACTGACCTTTTTGGTACTTGATAAAGCTATAAATGTAGGTAACAATTACGTCTGTTTCTGCAGGGCCTTTTCTTCTGCAAGGTTCTAATTTATTTTATTTTTATTATTTTCCTTTCCCCAAGGGAGTTTCCCATCTCTTTCACACTTCATCCTATGTGTTCTCCCACGCAGGATGGGATGCTCAAGAGACTTGCAAACTTGCAAGGCCTGACAAGTTCTAGAAAGGAACAAGTGGGGTCCTGGTTATTTTAGTGCTTGGCTTCTGTTGCATGTGAAGCAGTCTTGAATAATGCAACTCCCTTTCATGGATTTTTTTTCTCTTTCTGGAGTCTTTCTCTTTCTTGGCATGTAATATCTCAAATGGATAAGTTCTAGGAAGTGGCTACTACATAGATAAGGAAGGTGAGTGTTTTGCTTTGTAAGCTGATCACAAGTGATTGTTGCAAATGCAATTTGATATTTGAGCTTCAATGACTTCTTGCAGTTGGTAGCATGAGTCACATATGCTGTTTGATGTGTCCTGACTGGCTAAAGATAGTTCCTCTAGTGAGTGTGTGACAAAACAGCCCTATGGACAGAGGCAGAAGCACTGGAACAGGAGAGCTAGAGAGCTCACTGTACAGAGACCTTTCTCTTTGTAGGTCACACAAGCCTTGCCTACAGCATCATTCCTAGAAAAATCAGGCTACTGTAGGATTGATTGGCTGAGGCCAGAGCTCAGATACAATTTTCTCCTGTCGCATTCATCAGAGCCCAAAGTAATTGATTTCATGTGTATGGGTGCAGCTTGCATAGCCCAGCCATGGAGGGTGTGGCTGTGTCCTGCTCTGGCTCATTTAACTTGCATCTGACCCAGGGCTATGGCAAATTAGGGTTTGTCCCTTCACAGTGGAAAGCAGCTCCCATTTACAATATGCTGACTGCATTGTCAGTCATCAGCATGCAATGGAGAGGGAGTCCTCACAGGAAAGTGTCTTCCAAAGGGACTTGAATAGATGGCAGGGAGACGCAAACAGCAAACCCAGAGCATCATGCCAGTACAGATTGTGTTAATCTGCTATTTTCTCTATCTGACAAATATTTGGGTTCATTCTACACACACATTTTTGCTACTCAAACTTTTGTGAATATTCATATATATGGCCTGGGACCTAGTGGGTTATTTTGGTTTGGTTTGAATCTGACAGCTCTGAACTGCATTGAATTAATAGTGGTAGGAAATGGGAAAAAAATAGCCAGGGTACAGACACAGATTTGGAAGTCAGATTACTATGGTGTAACATGCTATTGTCAGTCAGCTGGACTGCAGTAACTCCCCACTTTTAACCCATTCCATCACTCTCCTGAAGCACTCTGCCAGAAAGGAAGTGTATTTGGTTAGGAGGCAAAAGGTTCGGCTCCACTGCTTTCACTTACTCAGGCTTCCTTGCGACCTTGGGCAAGTTGATTTGCTTTGCTTTGTCCTGACTTCCATCATTCACCAACAATGAGAAGATAATATCCAAGCATTTGTTCCACAAATATTGAATTTTTTATATATTCTGTGATCTTTGTAAATGCATTATAGTTTATTAATAACTGTTAATTAAGATCAACCCCAAGATCAACAGTTCTTCATGTTTTGACTAGCCTTTAAACAAACTGGAAGCATACTTTCTCTGATCCATTTGCACGACTGAAACCTAGCTGGGAGCAGCATTTGCAACAAATGCAATGCATTTAAAGAAAAATCACAGGGGAAAACTTTCATAGCCATGCCATCCCAATTGCAACACCACCCATCTTTATCTTCCTGTGCCTCTTTGTCTCTGCAAAACTGTGGATCCTTATCTAGCAACTGGCTCTTACTAGGTCTATGTATAACACTTAGTTCAGAGATACCTAGTTAGAGATTTGTGCATCCTCCAAAGAGGGATGAGCAATCCTCTGCTTCTGGAGTTTTAAGGACTATCTTCCACATTGATGATTTTACAGTATAACATGCACACAGTGGCACCCAAGTGCTTATCTGTGTGACTGCAGTGGTAGCGAAATGTGCCACAAGCTTTCATAGGCCAGTGGATGCAAGTATTAATTTTCATTAGTTTAGGGACTTCTTGCTGCTTAGGATGAGCTCTTTCAGTCACTTTTATTATTTATTACTGTTTGATTGGCAAGATGAGTGTGTCATTGTTATGAGTTTTTCAATTTTTACAGTAGGAAGACCTTTAATCCAGCCTTCCAGCAGGGAAATCAGCTGAAATTCCCACTGACAAGTGAGTTCTGCCTAAAAGAAAGCCTTGATAGGACTGGGGCCCAATTATATTACTTGACATTTTACATAGTGGTATCAGAATGCTTGTCTAACAAATACAAGACAAAGCCTGACCAGAGACAGCATGCAACCCAATAAAATAAAATCATACGCTCCAAGCCAGTTACTTTACTGTTCAATTCCATAGAGCAAGAATGCACCATCTACATCTTATGGCTGTTGGGTTTGGGGTTTGATTTGGGGGGGCAGTTGTTCGTGGGTTTTTTTCCATTGGTCAGCTCTAACCAAATGGTCCACTCTTTTAAAGAAAACCAATGAGTTTATGTTTCTAAATGTCTCTTTCAATTTAATTAGATTTGGCATGGGAAGCTTTTAGAGGTAATTGCCATTTGTGGGAAGTTGCATAGGTCAGCCATAGCTTCTGCTACTTCACTCAGGCTAGTGTTTAAATGATAGTATTAATGGCTTGAAATCTATATTTCAGGCTTGCTCTTCATAGTAATCCCAAGCCAGCTAAGAAGAGAAAAGAGAGTGGTGGTGGTTGTTGCTGTTCTCAATGCTTTCTTCATCTGATTTCCTATTTTCTTCCTCCCTCCAGCACAATGTTTAGCGATTGTATGCTTAAAATGGGAATTCGGGGAGGGATTGCAGAACTTCCCTCTTTGAAGCAGAGATGCTCATTATGCTCTGTCCACAAGATAGTTCTAGGGGTTTTTTTTCTAAGTTATTTTATTTTTAGCATCCCTGCTGCAGTGTTTTGAGAATTATATTTTGTTATGAAGAATATGGATAGTAACGTGTCCCCTAATTGTTGTGCTGGGTGGCCTGACAAGTGGGTGCGCTCATACCTTTACACTTGACAACCAAATTGCTTCCTGCTGAATAAGTTCACAGCATGCAAGGCGCTTATGGGATGAATCCTCTTTCAACCTCTTGCTATCCGAAGCAGTACCTCGGCTGCATCTCCTGCTGGTGGTTGGGAATCAAAACCAGGCAAACCATATCTTACCAATGCTGCCAGCATCGCACACCATGGGCAGAACCCTGTGTCTCCCTGTGGAGAATACACTTGCTGCTTTGCTAGCCCTTGTGAAATGCAGCTGATCCTCAGCACAGGCAAAGTGTGGGCTTATGAAGAGCCCCTTGGTCCACAGGAGCATGATGGCACTGCAGCCAGTATTGATCCATGCCTGAGAAATGGGTGACTGCTGTATTATATAATTATTGATGTAGCTGGAAAATGCCACAGGCGAAGCGTAGCTCGCTGTTTGTTATGCTGTATTGTCTCTCTCGTCTGCATTGGGCCTTTGTGTTTTGCCTCTTCTGTTTCCCATTGCATGTTTATTTATACCGTGTGCTTTTTAGCTTTCATATTTCTCCTGCAAATCCAACTTGGAGGAACGAGCTCTAGTTTTCATTCGGAAGCAAACTCAACAGCATCTACCTGAGCTGTGTATGCTGTGGTTTAATAGACAGGCTGGTCCTTGTTATCAGTCTACATTGATTAAGGATTCACTCATGCACAATTTCCATTTCAACAAGATTCATCAATAGGAAATAGTTTCAAACGAGAGCATCTCAAGGCCTACCTCTTTAAATGCATTAGGCACCCATCTCTTCTGAATTGATGGGGATTTTGGAATCAAATCAAGTTTTATCTAAGCTTCATACTAAAAATAATCATTTTAAAAGCTGTATTTCACACCAGTGTTTTGGTTGATGGGTCAGGGACCATCAGGACAATCTTG
>JANHGB010043765.1:4069-21118 GCA_026283785.1 Coracopsis vasa | reverse complement strand
CAAACCAGCAGATAACTAGAAGGATGGTAAGAAGTAGCTCACTTAGTAGAAAGATGAAAAGAAACGATTCACTCTTGGCCGCGCCGGGCGGGGATGGCGTGGCTCGGCTCGGCTCGGCTCGGCAGGGAGGTGCAGCCGGGGGTGCCCCCGCCCGGGATGACTGTCCGCTCGGTCCCGGGGCACTTCCCGCCGGCTCCCCCTCGGAGGAGATGGGGAACGGGTTCCGGTCCCGCTCGCTGCCGCTCCGCCACTGGGCTCGGGCAGGGGGTCTGGGCCGGCCCCTGGAGCGGCCCCCAAGGCGGTCTTGGCTGTGGCCGCCTCGGTGCGAGTGCTGGGTTTGGGGCTGAGGCCAGATCCCGGCCAGAAATTTCCAAGGGGGTCGGTGTGTCGCAAATGCTGTGATCAGCAGTAAAAGGCCGGTGGGATGCCCGTCCCTGGCCGGTGCGCGGGGCTGCTGTGAGGGGTGTCTGCTGAAGGCGTTTTCCCGGCGCTGCCGAACACGTCCGTGCAGGTGGAGGAGACCCGCTGGCATGGGGCACAGACCCGCCTGAACCGGGGCGGGTTTTGCTCTACAGGTAGACCCGTGTTGTGGTCCTGCTGAATACGGTGGGGTGGCACATGTAGATAGATGCGCAAGTCGGGTTGTGTCCCTCATGTAGAGGGCAGTTTGCACTTAGGTTTTACTTTTCCGTTCTCAGCTCTAGATATGCTCTGAGGAGGTGAGGAGGCTTTATCCAGCCGGGGGGAAATCAGCACTGAGATACAGAAAACCTGGGGAAAATCTTGGCCAGGGCCCACGGTCCCTCAGGCGAGCAGGGGGCAGACGTGGGTTCTTTAGCAGTGTCAGAGCTTACACAAGGTACAAGGGTTGAGTGCTGGAAGGGGGGACTGTGTGGGGTCCGTGTTGGAGTACAGAAGGATGAAAGCTGTGAAGGAACTGGAGAGCTGACTTTGTAATAGGACCATCCCACAGGTTGTAACGTTTGCCCTGGGGGGTGCATGAGGCAGTGATGAACAACAGGGAGCTTGGGGGAACGTTTGGGTTTGTAATGCAACCCCACTGAGCCAAGCAGGGGGACGGACTGATACTGAGGACCCCAGATAATTTCCCTCAGTGTAGTCTAAATAAAACTAACACAGAGAAAATTGCCTCCCGTGGCAAGAAACCAAAATTGAGACAGCGTGAGAGGAAGGTCATTGCCTCCCGCATCAACACTCCTGAGGGCTGAGGAGATGCAGTATTTAAATCTTGTTAGTCCTCCATCAAGCTTAAGTTTTCGCCTCTTCTAAAATCACATTTGCTATGAAACAAATGTACAGAAATACAAGATCCCATAGTCACTGCACATATTTGATTTCCTCCGTGATTGGAAAGAAGAAAATGTTGATGACTCAACAAGTCTTTGTTTAAAAACCCCCACCAAGCCCCAGGAAAACAAGCATCTGGAAAACATAATATTGCCTTTTTTTTTTTTTTTTTTTTTGCTTGTTTACTTTGCTTTTTATTTTTGTTTTTGGTTTGTTTCGCTTGTTGTTGTTAGGAACTGTGCTTTGACTGTGACCTTGTAACATCACACCCATAAATAGAAGCAGGTTTAGATTCAGAGGAAACACATTTTTTCCGATGGTGGAAGAAGTAGGCCAGCCACACCAACTCTCTTGAGAGGCGGGAAAGGCACTGGCAGCTGTGGTAGGAGATGTCACATACCAAGAAATAATATATGTCAAGAACTAGTATATGTCACATACCACAAATTTGTAACTGTAAGTTTCCCATCACTGACTAGAATTAGCTTTCTGTCAAGCCCATGATGGAGGAAAATGCTAATTATTTTCATATTTTAATTTACTGCTTCTTCGTAGAGTAGTTTTCCCTGCAGCCCTACAGTGGATTGAGCAGTTTCCCATCGTCATCTAAGTTAAAGTGAAATGTAGCGTAACTGCAAGGATAAAACATTTTGAAAGCACAACGTGGGAGCCTACCTCGCATTTCCAAAAGCCATTAGGTACTCTGGGGCCTAAATCACTTGAACATTATGATGATTTTGCCCAGGGTTTAAGGAACTGAGACAGAAATTCCTTCCGTCCTTTTTCCAGGTTCTCAGATTTTCAATGAGTCTCTCTAAAGCCTTGATTGTGGTAACATGTGCATTTCCATTTAGTTCCTATGAGTACACCATTGTAGTCTTTGGAAAAAATGTTCTGAGAGTTCCCCATGGACCGCAGGCTTCAAGAATCAGGATCTGTAGATAATGTGTCCACCACTGAAGTACACTGATACCATGGTCATGTGCAAGCACTAATAGATGCCTGCATGTATTGCTTCAGGTACTTAGAATAAGAGCTGGTTTTAAAAAAACACATTAAAGACCATCAAAGCGGGATCCCAGATGGAGAGAACTTACCAAACTGACAGCATTAATTCCCTCTGCAGCAGTCAGCACAGCTTGGCACAGGATGGCTCACCTGCGTAGTGGTGAAATAGTTGGTGTTTGTACTCATCCAGCACACATGGGTCCCACTAAGTTGTGGGAGTCCTTGGGGGAAGGCACACTGTGCACACCTGCTCATGTACATGTGCACACATGTGCACCAGAATCCCTCTTCCTGGAAAAGGTACCCATGAGTTGGAAGCTTCTGCTGCTGCTGCTTTATACCAAGGTGTTCTCCTTCTCAGACACCTCTTCTGCTCAGCACAGCAGGTATGTCTGTGATATGTCTTGAACCTGCCTCAGGGAACATACTCTACTCAGGCAAAACAAGTGCTATATTCACAAGGCAGCATGATCACCATAGTCATTGTCCTTCTGTGGTCCTTTCCTGGTGAAGCCACCTGATGTCTACCCTTGCTTGTCCTCCCATCTTCTCCCAGGTCAGTAACATTTCCCTCTTCTTCTTCCTTTCCTTTTGGTCTTACTCACTTGAAGGAGTGAATAAAAGTAGAGAGAAGTGTAAAATAGATGGCACCCAGACAGCAAGACATCAGTGGCTTGGAGTCCCTCAACAGAAGGGTCCAGGTGTATTCATCTCCCTGGGCTGACCTGCAAGATCCCTGCCGGTACAGGGGAAAAGGTGGAGTGAGCTCTGCTCCCCAGGATGTTGGACCAAAGGTTTACATTTCTGCCAGGCACAAGCAAACAATGGGGGTAGGAAGGGGAAGGCAGAGTGCTCACCCCAGGGCAGTTAGCTGACTTTTAGTCTCTGTTTCCCATATGTCTCCCACCCACCTGGATCCCCGAACAGGACCACGTGGTCAGCCAGTTGCGTTTTCCACTTCTATCCCAGGCGCTTCCCAGGAGCTGCTGGGAAGTGCAGAAGCAGCAGAACGTGGTCCTACATTAGGACCTTTCCTGGGCAGAGCACCCCATTTTCACTCCTGTGTTTATTCAGAGCTGGCTCAGAGCTACCTCTGTGCACTGTGTGCTGTGCCTGTGCTCTGAAGGAAGGGAAACGAGATCAGTAGGAGCTGGGCTGACCCTGTGTCATAGATTGCATCTTCCCTCCACCCCACGCTGCCTCCTGGGCCGTCTTCTCCCCCCATGTGGTCCTGTGCATATTCTGAGTCACCAGGAGAGGCAAAATCAGAATTGTGAGGGAATGCTGATCTTGGAGACCCTTCTAACAGTTGCTGCAGCGAAGGAATAGCCAATCCAAATATTTCCATGCACACAGAGCAGAATTCCTCTGTGTCTTTCCTGGAAAGCAACAAAGAGGTTTTAAACAGCTGGAGCCTGCCAGCTCCCTGCAGTGACTGCTGAAGTCAGGTCTCACCATTTCTGAAGCCCTCAAGCTCCTGGCAGAACAGCACACACACTGCCCGGAAGAAAGCAGAAGAGATTTTCTTCAGCTCAGGAGCTTCTTTCAGGCAGGAGCACCTCCTCCCATCCTGTCCGGCTGCAGGGCATTATTAGATACACCTGAGAAGCTTCCACCATTTTGGCCTTCTGTCTGCTTCCCTGCTCTCCCTGCACTTCAGAGAGAGGAATGCTCAGAAATGGGTGAGTCACTGTGAGATAGCCGTTAACTTGGTATGAACAGCAAGTGAATTAAGACCCCAAAAGAAAGCAAGAGAAGCCACATAAGACTTAAGTAGCACACCTGAAGTTGTTGTAAAACCACCCCTTTATGTCACTTGATAACTGTGAGATGACAAGCAGGGAAAATAACCCATCCTGTATGATATGTCAGCATCAGCACTGCTGTAGCAAAAGCCTGTTTTGGTTCAGGTGTGTGCTCTCCGTGGTCTTACAACGAAGACTCTGGGCTTCCCAGACTTTCAGATTCCCATTTTATGAAGTCGTATTACAGGGCTGGTCCTTCTCAGGCTTCTCATTACTCTGTAAACACAGCAGGCACAGGCAGCAAGATCTTTGTGCGGAATTGCAGAGGAAGCTCTTGAGACAAGGACTTTCCTGCAGAGAAGTGGTACTGCAAAGAGGGGCCCCTTGCCTCCGGAGACAAATGTGGGAGAGGAGAGTTTGGGAACTATCTATCGTTTGGCAACTGTGCTTAGTTTTGTTGAAAATAACAGGCCAAAAGTTTGTTTTCCAGTTCCATGTCACAGGCGGGTGTTTTTTCTGCGCATCATTAATATTGCCTGTGTAACCTTGGGAAATTGTCCCTGCAAAGTGACCAGAGTCTGATATATTTCTATAGGAAAACTGTAGACAAAATGTCTGAGCATTTGTGGGAAAAAGAGGTTATTTTGCCCCCATGGGAAACTCCAGTAGCCCTTTCTCCTCCACTTTCCCTGTTTTGAAAGATGTTTTTGAACTTTGGTGATGGTGAAGAACATCTCGTGGTTAAGGACATGCCTTTGGCTTCACTGCTGGCTTCCAAAACCAACATCCTCAGTATTTATCAATGTTTAAACTGGAGGGCGTATGGAGTGGGGAAGGTCAGTGCCTGTCAGCCCATGTTTTCATTAGCGGGTGATGGAGAAGGGAGGCACATACTGAATTTGTAGGTGATACTGAGCTGTGGGGGACTGGAAATATTTTAGAGGAGAGACTAAGAATTAAAGATTGTGGCAAATGGAAATCTCATCTAAAAAAACAGGGCACGTGTTATGCCCTGTGTGGTAGGACTGATTGACCGTGAGGACACTGGGTGAGTGACCGGCCAGGCAGTGGCCATGACGAGCCAGAGAACAGGGTGATGAGCACTGCGGCTCATGAGTCAACAGTGTCACACAGTTCTGTAAAATCAAACAGCCTGCTGGGGTGAAGAAAGAGAAGTGGCACTTCGGGGAAGTGGCATCTCTGCTCCAGCTGGTGCTTTTCAGTGGCTTGATTGGAATATGTAGCTCTCGGAGTCCTCTAAGAAAAATGAGAACAAGGAGGAGAGGCTGAGTTTTGGACACTTGGCAAATAACAGCTCTGAGGAAAGAGTTGGGTTTCAGTTGTGCAGGAAAAACTGATGGAGATGTGAAACCCATTCTCCAGATGCAGAATGTGTCTGCAGAGAAGAAGGGGGCAAATGATTTGCTGTGTCCTTTGGGGGTACAAGCGGAAGCAATGAGGTTAACTGGATCAACATCTACAGAGGGAAGAAAGCTGGGCTCTGTAGGAGCTTCAGCTTTAACAGAAACACTTTCTCTGGGCAGGGGGAGAGATGAGGACTTGGGAATGCAAAGTTCATCAGGGTAGAGAGCGGTGTCAGGGGGACATGTAGCAACCCAACAGGTCCCACAGCAGGTTTGGGGTCACAGCAACTCAGGGAGCCCGCAGCAGATCTGTCCCCACCGCATCACAGAGGACAATCTCAGCACTCAGCAGTTGAGGTACAACCGTCTCCCCCTGTTCCACCTCCCCATCCTGCAGTACAGGTGCAGGGTGAACCCACATGTTCCCCATCAGTGCTCCGTGCCCCATGTGCCCCACGAGCGAAGGGTATGAAGGATAGTGGTGGGGGGAGCCCAGCTGCCAGCATTTCCTCATTCTTAAGGCCTGGCTGGTGTCCTGGGTAGGTTTGCAACACGGCTTTTCTGACTGAATACTGAAGGGTGATTTATGCCCTTTGCCAGTTCCTGGTTTGTGCCGTTGTGGAGTTCCTTCTGCTTTGGAGTGAGAAAGAGGGAAAGGGGCAGTAAGCCTGTCTTTCCCCCTCCTTCCCTTTCCTGCAGAGTAGAGGGCTTATTTCCAGTCAGCCTGGGCAGGACCAAAATGTTCTCTGAAATGTGCACCAGAGCTGAGGTTAAAGCAGCTTTGGATAAGCCCTTTTCTTTCTTAAATCTGTTCCAGTTCCAACAGGTACACAGTACTTGCTGTGCTCTTTAAAGGGGCATTCCAGGTGTGGAAAACAGTCCTAAATGCCTTTATTTTCCCTGGAAACAAAACAGCTGTAGACAGAAAAGTGAGTATTTCTGCTCACAGTAGGACCTGAATTGAGACTTCAGGCGCTGAATGCTCCTTGTCTGCTGGGGCTTCTCAAGGGTTAACGCAGCAGGAGATGCTTTGCAAACAGAAGCTGTAGGGCAGCTTCACAGTTCAAAGGTCTCTCCATGCAGACCAAAAGTCCCCTAGGAGCAAAGATCACTCCTGTTCCTCCAGTGTGTGTGTTTGTGGGGCCATGCTCCATGGAGCTGGGTGGCAGTCATGGCTGGCAGCACCCAAAGGGACCATCCCGGTGCAGAAAGCACAACGTTCCTCTGCAATGACTTAACCAAGTGCTCTGCTACATCAGCTGATTCCTCATGCGGCTTTCTGGTCTTTCAACCCACGTGCTCATTAGGGGATGTAGGTGATAATTATGTGCTTTATCTCAAGCAACTCCCAATGCAGAAGCTGAAGCACAGAGCAGGCTCTGTGAGGACCTGCATCAGGTTGAATTCACAGCTACGCAAGACTCAGTTGTGGTTGGACTAAACAAAACCTAACCTTGGGGGAAGACACAAAAGCAGTTGTGTTAGCCAAGGTACTGCTGGGTCAGACTGCCTACATGAGGCTGAGCTCAGAGATGAGCTTCTGTGCAAACGAGAGCCAGTTGCACTGGGCAGGCCCATTACATGGAGCTCCTTATGAGATTGCTGCCATGTATTTTGGCACAGTTTGACTAAGCTATATGTTTAAAACACTGGGTTTTTTTATTAGCATTAGGGTAACATTAAGTTGCCTTTTATCTGATAAATCTGAAAACCAAGACAGTGAAATGGGTCTTGATTTCTTTTGGCCAGAACTGAAGTGAAGCTTGTGCCTTGCCACAACAAGTCCATCCTTCTTCAGGGTTTGTAACTCAAGCACCTCCAGACTGCGAGTTGCAGGAGACAGCTAAGCTATCCTGCTGTACCAGAGGAAGTGAAGGGGGCCCAAAAAGGTGGTCTCGTTGTTAAAGATGTGGTCAAGAATATCTGGGTCTTCCCAGGCAAACTTGCTGGAGTCCTGTTGTCATTAGTATCTCGGTCCGCCACGTCTGTCCAAAGAGGATAACGACTGAGCCAGCTCCCCGTTAGCAGTGGAGGATGATCTGCATGGCAGATTAACTCTGCTGTGAGCCCAAAGACACCTGAGTGGGCTCCTGTAGCCCAGCTCCATCCCATCCTGCTGTCCTGCTGCAAAACCTGAGTGAGGGCACTCAGTGTGGGCAGGGAAGCAGAAAAACCTTGTTTGCCTGGCACCCAGCCTAAGCTAACAGCCTCGGCCAAGCCTCAGGTGCAAAACACGTTGAATTATCCATGTTTTTCTTCTGTGAGAGCCCCTCCCTCCCTCTGCCTGGGCAACAGAGATTTGACTGCTTCGTTTCACCCAGCTTTTGTCTGTCTGATCCCATTCTCTGGGGCAGGCACGGCCTTCTGGCCAGTTTTGGTAGGGTGTCTGGCAGAGGGGAGCTCCCCATTTTGCTCGTTGCCATTACTGCTATTGTCCTGCAAATAATAGCAGTAATTGCAATGCAGTCAGTAAACTGCACACAGGAAAAAGCATGCTAGAGCTGGACACAGCATCCCCATGCAGTGATATAAGGGTGTCGTTAATAGGCTAGCTGAAGGGCAGCTTTACACTGCATTAGATACTTTAATTAGGATACTGCTTCCCAGTTAGGCTTGAAGCTAGTTTACTTCCAGAGGGCTGTGCTTTAAATCATCTTGTTGCGTCCTTGGTGAGAAACCGATCTTGAATTGCACATGCCGTAACTCAGAAGGGCTGCAGTATCCTTGATAGGGAAGATCAGTAAATGAGGTTTATCTAAGGCTGCAGCATGATAAAGATATGTCTGAACACCATGGTATTCACTCCTGGCCTCCTCTGCTTCCAGGCGACTTTGCAGCACCCTGACCGCGGTGCTTTGCACTAGCTTTGGATGGGTTGTCCTTGCCATGAAGAGTTAGCTTTGGAAGGGAGACTTTTAAGCAGGTAACGCATTGTCCATAGGTGCAGAAAAAGCGGTGTAGACATGGTAAGCCAGGGGCAGCAGCAGGAGACGGGGGTCTGCGTGCTCTGCAGAGATATAGGAGTGAAAGAAACTGTTGCCTAATCAGACACTCCATTTCCAGGCATCTGTTAGGCAGAGACCACAGCATTTATCTTGGCGATGTGCGTTTACAGTGAAAGAGGGATTTTCTTCTCCTTCCCTGGGAGGATTTTGGTGCATGGCAGTGATGGCAGGTGGCAGCCAGCAGCAGGGATCATGCTGCCATCCTACCAAGGGCTGTACAGCAGGGATGGGTCCTGCTCCAAAGCCCCGACAGTCAGAGCATGACAAATAATCACACCAAGATCCACATAAAAGATTTTGAGACTTCTTACTTTTCAACTATCCTGCTGACTTCAAAGGCCATTTACTTCTGTCATCCTTTTTAATCAAAATAACTGGAGACAGCAAAGCTGTTTATCTCCAAACATTGCCAACATCTCTCTACATGTTCAGTGGCAGTTACAGGACAGAGAAAACACACTACAATAAAATTAGCTTGCAGCAAAATTCATGTCCCGGTGGGAGCACCGAGAGTGCTTCTGAGGTGCTTTAGATCGATTATGAAATGTGTCTGCGGGTAACAACCACTTTGTCACCCTGAATGTTGATTTCTCTCCCCTTGGCTGAGAGCCAGAGATGCATCTCTCTATTTTGGGATAACAGTTTGTGCATACAGGTGGTGGAAAAGGAGGTAGGGAAATGTGTAGGAAAGAAAGCTCATTAGGCTGAACAATACAGTTGGCCCTGGAACAAATAGTTCTGGTCACAAATAAATTTAGGTGCAGCAAGAAGGTTTCTAAGAAGTAAAGCAGTGAGCTTTTGATAAAGACCTTTATAAGAAGGGGCCAGGAAAAACAACCCAACATCTTTTCAGATAGCGCTGCTTTACATTACAGTAGGGGTTTTGCAGCACAGCTGGTTGTGGACAATGAGGACTGGTGTTTCCATGATGCACTCCAGAGATTGACCAGAGCTCCATTTGTGAGGTTGCTCTTCACCTTGAGAAGGCCCAGGTGGTCCCTTCTCCCTCCTCACCCATGTGTTTTTTTCCCAGGCTGACAGCCCTATGTCACCCACTCTTTCCCTGTGGCCTTTTTCTAGGCTTATTCTCTTTTTTTTTTCTTTGCAGTGGAGTAAGCAGAACTGCAGTGTGCTGTTCAGTCTATGGATTTATACAGTGGTATAGTAGCATTTTCTGTGTTGTTTTGTATGCCTTTCCTACTAATTCCTAGATGACTAACGTCCTAGTGACTGGCAGGGGTCTGTGCACAGGCAGCTGCCTGAGTTAACCAACCTGACACAGCCAGTATCACCAAATCAGCCTTGAAGCACCAAAACCCTTCTGCAGGTCTGGAACATACTTCAGAGGGAAGTATGAGTAATTCTGAGTTTAACAGGACTTTCTTATCTAGAGCATGAAAGAAAGTCTACGTGATGTTGAGGAGCAGAGGAAAGGTGTTATTAAAGGGGAGAAGTCTGCATGTCTTTCTTTGGCATTTGTTTTCTCCTGGAAGCACTTCTTCCATGAACACATATCTTTGGTCTCTGGGACAAGGGATACTTGGTGAGAGGCAAGGAGCGCAGGCAGATCTTTGCTCCTGAAACAGTATTGTCACTGAAGCTGTGGGGTTTTTTACCATCCATCTGTTGAAGGTGTTTTGTAGGCTTTTCATGAAGAGCAGGACTGAGAGATTGTCATACCTGTGCAAGAGACCTTCCCCTCCAGTAACTCAGGCTCTGCTTGATGTGTGCCTGCCTGGGAGCACCAAACTGGTATTTTCAGAGTAATGCAACCCTCAGATTATTTTTCTGAGTGATTTTAACAGATTTACAGCTCATTAAAGTGCACATATATTTTGGGGTGAGGGGCTTATGTCCATAGGCAGCTCTTGCCATGTGTCAGTAGTGAATTTTGGTGCTTGGGCACTTTGAATGAGGAGATACTTTTGCAAGTTCTTCATCAATAATGATTGACTGTCCTAAATGATCATCACGCAAAAGCTTCATCTTCTCAATATTCACTCCTTTTCCTAGATCACTTATGAGCATGTTGAACAACACAGATCCTCAGGGAAATCTCTTGATAACCTATTCCCATTATGAAAATTATTTATTTCTTCTTACCCTTTGTTTCTCGTTGGTAACTATTCATGCAGAAATGCCCTTCCCCTTTGCACCACGACTGTGCCAATGGTGAAAAGCCTTGGGTGAAGAACATTTCCAAAAGCCCGTGAAAAATAAAGCCTGTTGCCAGGGACCAGGTCACCCCATCAGAGTGGTCACCTTCCCTTTGAAAGAACTTGACTAGCTATAAGGCAAGACTGTACTCTGCCAAAACCAAGTTGTCTTGTTCTCCATTCCTTAGGGGCAAATTTGCCATTCCTTAAGCCAAGAGGCAGATTTGAACCGCTGGTGGCAGCAGCCTGGCAGTTCCCTGACTGAGTCTCTGTTGACCTCCAGGCCTGCCTGGTGTGCTGTCTGTGAATTTATTGATCTGCTTTAAACCTCTCTGTGGCCTCAATATCTAATTCGTTAAGGAGAGCAGAGTGTTACAGGGCAAAATTCATTAATGTTTGTAAAGCTCATCAAGATCTTTCATGAGCAAATCCCATCATATTTTAATATAATTTTTAAATGTCATGAGTAAATTCTCATTACTCATTGAGGAGCTGAAGCAAACAGCACTTGCCAGACCCAAATATTGAAACAAGCAAAGGCTGCAACTCTCTTCGTTTACTTCTTTTAGGACACTTTCATTTCAACTGAAACACCTGGCCTAGATTCTGCTTCTGCAAATCAGAAGCAACCCATCTGGCTTTCCCAAATGCAGGCTCAGGGATCCCCATGGACTCCTGGCTCTGGGCTTTATGAAAGATGCCTGGTAGCTTCATGGGGGTCTGCGAGTGGCTGGCCCTGGTCACTGTTAGCATTGCCTTGGCTTTGCAATGTGAGATGCCAGCATGAAAAACAGCAAAGGATGGGTGAGTGTATCCAGCAGGCACTGGATCACACAAATCCAAGAACCCCTCCTAAACCCCTTTGCCTTCCAACCCATTGTGGTGTTTTTTCCGACTCCAGTGGTGTTTGTACATTATTACTCACTTGCTGGTGGGTTTGGCACCCATCAACTGCTGGTGGGTCCTGGGCTACTGGGACCAAAACCACATGCACTTTTGTTAAAGTGGCCCAAGTGACATTTTTCCCCATGACCACGGATGTGGTTTGTATCTCTGCTAGAGCTTCACAATGAACTTGCATTTCCCTTTGTTTTCCTGCCAGGATGTCTGGAAGAGACATGGCCAAACCTCTCCTGGGCCATCAGACCATAGAGGGTGACCCCAGCATCACACCTGCGGCCGGCCGCACCATCGGGGTGCTGGGGAGTGGGGACTTTGCGCGGTCATTGGCCATCCGCCTGGTGTGCTCCGGGTTCAAGGTGGTGGTTGGCAGCCGCAACCCAAGGCGAAAAGCTGGCCTCTTCCCTTCCGCAGCAGAAGTTACCTTGCAGGCTGAGGCGGTGAAGAAGACGGATGTCATTTTTGTGGCAGTTTTCAGGGAACATTACTCCACCCTCTGTGACCTGGCTGATGTGCTGGTGGGCAAGATCCTGGTGGACGTTAGTAACAACACCGAGATCAACCATCGCAAAGAATCCAATGCCGAGTACTTGGCTTCCCTGTTCCCAGCCTGCACTGTGGTCAAGGGATTTAATGTGGTTTCTGCATGGACACTGCAGTCAGGTGCCAGGGATGGAAATAAGCAGGTACTGTTTTCTTCTGACAAGGGCCAAATCCCAACTTTCAGCAGCTGAGGTCTGGTAGCACCAGCAAATGGCCTTAGGTTCTGCCAGAAGGGGCCTGAGTGCTAGCTGTGGCATCCAGAGACCACCCCATAGCTTCCACATTTCTTTGCTCAGAAATTAAGTACCCTCACTTACTTCATGCTCTGTAGTCTTTGGAGCCTCTGCCTAAGTGAAAAGTATTTATTTAATTATTTGTTTATCTAAACACAACCAGTAAAATGAACTGTTGATGCACACGTGAAAGGAAGCCTGTCCAGGAGAGAGGGCTTTGGCAGCCATGGTAAATTCCCATCAGAAAGCCTGCCAGGAAGCATGGTGCTCATACCATAGGCTCCCTTTAGTATCCTTCCTGCCGCACTCGTTCCCAGCAGCCTGATCTCTTTGTCCTGTGTTTATATTTCTGTTCATTGCAGGTTCTAATTTGCTCAAATAACCAAGAAGCCAAGCGCACCGTAGCAGAAATCGCTCAAGTCATGGGATTCACCCCTGTAGATATGGGCTGCATGTCATCAGCCTCTGAGATTGAGAACATTCCATTGCGCCTCTTGCCAGCCTGGAAAATCCCCATATTTTTGGCTCTGGGGCTTTTTATTTGCTTCTTCACTTACAACCTGATCCGGCAGGTCATCCACCCTTACATCAGGGAGCAGAAGAACAAGTTGTACAAGATTCCCATCGAGGTGGTCAACACAACACTGCCTTGCGTGGCCTACGTCATGCTGTCTCTTGTCTACCTTCCTGGTGTGCTGGCAGCCTGCTCACAACTCTATTATGGCACCAAATACAGGCGCTTTCCAGATTGGCTCGACCAGTGGCTCCAGCACCGAAAGCAGATTGGTCTCCTCAGCTTCTTCTGTGCAGCTTTGCATGCCGTGTACAGCTTCTGTCTGCCCATGCGCCGCTCCCACCGCTACCAGTTAATTGAGACAGCCGTCAAGCAGGTAATGTGGGTACTCTTCAGGTCAGCACCTGTAGTAATCTTCTACACACATCCAGATGTTGGGCAGTAGGCTTAGTACCTTGGCTTTTGCATTCATTTTCCAAAGTATGGGTGAGACAGTGGGAATAAGCTGTTATCTATACAAGCTCGTCCTCCATGGGGCAACTGCACACCATGCATCAGGCATGCACCTATCTGCACTGAGAACCAGCCATCTTAGCAGGCATCTTTGCACAGGCATCTTAGCAGGACCAGGATCAAACTCCCCTGTGCCATAGCTCTCCAGAAGCATGAGCAAGCCTTTGAAACCAGCCATACCTGGGACCCGGCATGTCTGAGACTGGTGCAGATACAGGAAAAATGCTAGGAGAAATCCAGTAGTGGAGGAAGCAGAGTACTCCTCAAATTTTATTCCTAGATTTTGGGAGAGCCCTGTTTGCTCACATTGACATTCACAGTAGGTGCCTGCTGGAATGACCAAGTCATAATTAGGGGAGTGGGAGTTGTTTTGTAGAAGGTGTGTCCTCACAACCTGCCTCCAGGAGTTTCACAACAGGATGGTGAAGAACTGGTCATAGTCTAAGGGAAGGAAGAAACGGAAAAGGACTTTACTGCCTTATTGAGACTCTTGTCAGTGTTCATCCAGTGTGAGAGTGCTACCTGCAGGCAATTCAGCCAGCTCTGTAACTCGGCAGTGTCATGAGCAAATGGCATTCTGCCCTTCTCCTCCTGCCCATGGCTTCTTTCTGGTCCACCCCACTCTCTCATGTGACGGCACAAGCTTTGTGCAGCTGAGTGGGGAATCTAATGAAGGAATTGCCCCACAATCAGCCTGCTTTCTCTGCCAGGATACTTGCCTCAGGAGGAGGGAAGGGGCTGTGGGGGCAGAGGGGAGCAGGATGGCTGGTTTTGGCAGCAGTGCCTGTCCAAAGCATCCATCAAACAACATCCCCAGCCTCTCAGCTCCAGCCTTGAGCAGGTCCTTCTTCACTGCCACAGTCACACATTAATCCCAGACAAATATCCTGTGTTCATTTCCCTCTACCTCCTGTTTTCTAGCAACATCTTTGTTTAGTAAATTAAACCCATTTAATGGGCTGAAGAGGACAGTTCTAAATGTTCCTTTTTGCTATGCAGCATAAAACCCATCTTCCCTTCCATTAGCATGAACAATTTCCCCCCTAAATGCACTTAAAACAAAAGTTATTAGAAGAGTACTGCATATTCAAGCATCTGTATTTGTTTTCATGGCTTTAGACTGACTTTTCATTCTAATTATCTTTCCAAATGCAACTTTGGGGCTTGCTGCTGTGGTTACAGGCTATGGGAGCTGAAAGCATTCAGCAGTTGTTCCCAGTAGGCTTCAAATCAGGTCTAGCTTTGGCCAAATGGTGGTGGGATAGAAGAGCATTTCCACACCTCCCAGATAGACAAATAGTGCTGGCGGCATGAATAGGACCAAGTGTTCATCGAGGAAACCTGCTTCCAAAACCAAAACAAATACAAATAAAATTCAGCTCCTCTGTTCCTAAGCACTCCATTTTAACAAACCTTCATTGTCATTCCAGGCTGTGGAGAAGAAGATGAATATCTGGGTAGAGGAGGAGGTCTGGAGGATGGAGATTTATATCTCTGTTGGAATAATTGCCCTGGGCTTGCTGTCGTTGCTTGCCATCACTTCACTTCCATCCATCGCAAACTCTCTCAACTGGAGAGAATTCAGTTTCATTCAGGTAAAGTTGGTATTTGCCAATGCCAGAGAGTGATTTTGCAGAGTCAGACCCTCACACAGACCACAGAGGGTAGAAGTTGACCTGTGATCCCAGCACATCCCTGCTCCAGCACGGCAACTGCAAGCTGCACACCAGTGTCAGGGGCAAAGCCTGCCACTCCACACCTCCCCATGCACCCCGGAGCCCTGGACACCCTGCTCAGGAGGTGACAGAGAGAAACAATAGCAGAGCAGAAGGATGTGGGTGTCCCAGGGAGGGCCATGCTGCTCTCCTTCAGGGCTCACCCTGTCTGCATGGGGTGCTTCTCTCAGGGGGAAAGGTAGAATGTAATGTGCCATGGGCACCCACATGAGGATTAGTGGCAGGCTTAGCAGTAGGGAGTCTTTAATGTCTTGGTTTCTCACCCTGCATTTGGCAGTATTACTTAGAGATCTTGAGAAAAAGCCAGTGTGGGCTTTGCCTGCATGACACCCACCCGCAGAGTCCTTTTCCCTCTCACTCAGTGGCTGGGAGCAGTACTGCCATTAATAGCTAAAAACCTCCTTAAGTCACACTAAGTAGAAAGGCAGAAAGCCTTGGGGTTATTTTGAGAGGGCAGAGTTGTTCACTTCCATGGGCAAGATCCCCCTTGGAGCCAGTTGTATGTCAGTTATGCACAACATGTTGGAGCTGCTGTGGGGAGTTTGCACCAGGCTGTAGAGGGCAGGCAGGTAACCTGCCATGGAGATGGTTGGCTGGAAGACACGGATCTGCCCTTGCATTTCAGAGTGAGCTTGTGTAAAGGAAAGCACCTGGGAAGAGAGAGCAGGGGAATGTCAGGTTTGGCAGAGCTTGCATGCACCCAAATACTCAATAGACAGGTTCAAAAACGCTTAGGCTGGTCTATAAAAGTGCCAGAGCCCAAGAAGCACAGAGAACTGAGTACGATTTGAATAAAAAGACCATGTCTGTTACTAAAAAGTAAATTAGGAATGTAATTTTTCTTTCTCCAAAATCAGTCAGTGGTTTAGGAGCCTTCTTTCCACTTGCAGCAATATCCAAGCTCTCAAGGGCCAAATTCCCTCAGTCACCTGAGTCGACCACGTGGGACATTCACAAACCCCAAACTCGGGGGCTGCAGCATTCCCAGGGATGTGCTTGGAACCAGGCTTAGGGCTAACTAAGGATAGCAGGGAATGACTCCTCAAGTATTACCTGCACATTAGAGAGGATTTTGAGGTCACATTCCACTCACCATGTCACTGTCATATCCCATAGCCCTAAAATCCCTTGTTACTTGTGTCTCCTACATCACTGCTGCTTTGCATGCACCAGGCTTCTCGTTCTGCTGCAGTGACACCATGAGACACCCCAACATGTGTGAGCCCCCATGGGACCCCGTCCCCCTGTATCTCCCCTGCAGACCCTCCCTGTGCATCACACCAGCACACACCTAAACTTTCAAAAGTGGAGGGCAGGGTTCGCGGGTGCAGAGGTGAATATCTATCATGCTGTCTCTCCTGTTGAAGCCCTTCCATGGCATATAAATAATTCAGTACTCATTAGAGCAGGAGTTTGAAGCCTGCTCCCCCCACTTCCCCCACAAATGCCCCGATCACCAAACAAGCAAGTCAGTTTTTGTTTTTTTTCCTCTCCTGCTGTGGGCTAGTAAGTAATTATTTACACTGAGTAGAAGAGCCTCACCAGGAGAGCTTGATCCCAGGAGATTGTCCCTCAGGGAGACGGGAAACCCAGCTTTAAACCTCTCTTTCAGATCAGACAACAGGAGCATATTAATTCTTGCCACCATGTCTCAGGGGAGAGCTGCAGCTGCTGGGAAGTTGGATAAATCGATCCTGGCTTAGGCATCCCATACCAGGAATCCCAAACAAAGTCTTTCATTGCAGCCTGGAGTGAGGCTTTAAAACCCCCTGCATTTCTTTTTGGTTACCTTAGCAGCCTGGCAGCTCTCCTGAAGGGTGCTGGCATTGTGTCATGTAATATATAAGTTTCATAGAATCATTTAGGTTGGAAAAGACCCTTAAGATCATCAAGTCCAACCATTAACCCAGCACTGCTAAGTCCACCACTAAACCATGTCCCTAAGTGCCACATCTACACATCTTTTAAATATCTCCAGGGATGGTGACTCCACCACTTCCCTGGGCAGCTTGTTCCAGTGTGTG
>JANHGB010043763.1:0-17525 GCA_026283785.1 Coracopsis vasa | reverse complement strand
TTGTCCTCAGGGTTTCAGGCAACTGCTACAGTGATCAGTTTGGTTGTTCTAATATAATAAGCAGATATTGACTTTAGTTGAGGTGAACACCAAGATTTACTGTCTTGAAAGCTAAAATATTGACTGAGGGAACACCGGAGTCAATATTTACCTTGAGGGGGAATAAATCTTGATGTTCACAGAAATATGAAGTCACTATGATTTTCAGAAACGTTGAACCTTGTACTAGTTTACTGTGCAGGTGCTCATCAGAAAAGCTACCTGAAATATAGGTATGAATTTCTTTTAATGAATCACATCAGTTGAGTGAATGTACTTCTTTCTATATGCCCTTTGCAAGGTCAGTATTATTCCTGACCAATATTTAAATAAGTAAGTTACAGAACATTATAATTCACAGCAGAGCTCCCTGGTGATTGGATATTTGGACTTTTCATCAAAATGCAAGTATCAGCTATTAAAAGAGAAAATAAATAAATTAATGTTTTTATATTTTGTTGATGTCAAGATACTTTCACAAAGACTCAAGGTTTACATTGGAATGAATGGAAACCATCTTCTTTTATTTGGGCAAGCCTATAGCAGGTTTGGTTTTTTTTTAAAGAATAGGTTTTGTCATTCTTCCCTTTAATTTATTTAGAACTGTGCCCATCAATTTGATTTTAGGATTCAGATGTTAATGTATTCCAGGTTAATTGTGGCTACAAAGAGTAAGACAGTGGTCCTATGGAATTCAGCAGCAAAACTCCCATTGGCTTTCATCAGACATTCTTTCAACCCTTGGTTCATTGAGCCCAAAACACAACATGTGAATATGAATAAAAATTGAGGAAAGCAGTTAATTTCCTAAAATGTTAAAAATATTTTGATTGAGTTTGTTTCTTTAAGGGGTTGAAGGGGATGCATTGAGGGATGGAGGCAGGCTGGTTCCATGAGCGCTGAGCTCTCTGCAGCTCCGCACAGGTCAGGTATCTGCAGCTTCAAGTATCTTTCTCCACCCTGAGCTGTACAGAGCAAAGGACCCATGGTCCCGTGGTGTGGATTCCATTTAGTTCTTGTCCTTCAGGAGATGGATTGTTGTAGTGCAGATTCATACATGTACTGGGTTTCTCAGTCTGAAGGTTTTTGTAAATGCACTGTCATAGTGGGTTTGCATAAGTTTGAGGAAGGGTGAGAATTAAGCAGACTATTTTCAAAGGAACTGTTGTCTTCGTGCTTGGGAAAAGAAGTGGTGTAGCTGGACAAGAGACTTCCATATCTGCAGCAGAGGTAGCAGATGGCAAATGTGATGTGGGCCAGGATACTGAAACTGCATCTAATTTGAAGCTTGGACACACTCTTTATTGCAGCCAGGGATTCATAGATGCACATCCCAACCCCCTCCAGGCTCAGACACTTTGGGTCTCTGTTTTGGGTTAGGAGTAAGGACACCACATCCCATCCCAGCCTCTTTTCAGGGTAATGACAGAGTGCTCCCATGGACCCCGGAGGTAAGAAGTGATTCCAGGTTCCCTTGGTTGGTGGTGCCCAAAGAACAGCAAAGCTTAGCCAATATCCTTTGAAAATACAGAATCAAGAGCGTCATGTTTGACCTCCTTAAGTACCACAGCTGTTAACAAAAGATAAGAATGGAAAGCTTTAAGATCTGTTGGGTTTTTGATTTTTTTTTTTTTTTTCAAATGAAAAAAGAGAGGAATTGGAAGTGATAAAAAACAAATGATGGCAAGCCAGGAGAGAGAAATGGAAGGAAAACATCATCCTGTGGAGAAAAGGACCACATGCCACATCACCATGGTTTTTAAATGCAAAGATAGAGTCACAAATTAAATTCACAGCTTCTGAAGTGCCTACCCACAGAGTTTCAGTCATGGAAATCTTATATCTCTTCGAGACTCCCATTTAGAAGTGTAACGGAGTTTACTGATACATGTTGTAACTTGCTCTGAAGAAACTTGTCCCTCCCAATGACGCTTGGTGGTCATTTACACCTTCCCAGTGTCCCAGAGGTACTACTGGAGATGGCATTGCTCAGTGCCGCAACACAGGGTAGAGGAGAGAGGTTGTTCACAGACAGAATGTTCAGTGGTCAGCATAATAACTTAGGAAAACAGGTTATTTGTAACAATTGTATTCCAGGTTTTTGGTGGTGAGTGTAATCTGGGAATCCTGGCCCAACTGAAAGTACTGAATGGGTCAGCAGCAGACTGCCTGGGTATGGAGGTACTTCAGGGACTGCACAGCAAGTATTGAGTGCCTTCCCTCCTCCTGCACAGAATGGGATGTGTGACAGAGGAGGAGAGCTGATGTGGCTTCATGTGTAATCATACTGTCTTGACATGATTAGACAGCAGAATACAAATGTTCTGTTAATGGCTTTATTATTGCTATCCTGCCTGCTCTTGAAAGAGCATATTTGAAATATCACTTCACATTACTTGTACTTGTGTCACTGCGTATGTGATCTCTGTTTTGTCCTCACACGTTTCCTTTGATAGATTTTAGTTCATGTGGCATCCCTGGCCAAACCCTGCTGGCTTCCTTACACTGAAATCACATCAGTTAAATGCTACAGGTTTTGACCACCAAAACACAATTGTGGTAAATTCCTGGTGTTAGGCCTGTACTGCTATCCACAGCAGTGGTTTGCTGGTTTGGAGAGGTCTAAGGTTTAATGGATTTTAACACAGAGCAATGAGAGGTCACTTGAGACAACTGTGGGATTTTCCAGTGTCTTGGTCTTGTCTGAGCGAGGAGCAGAGGCTTCTTGCTGCAGGCAGTGGGGGTGAGCGCTGAAAGGCTGCCAGTGCTCACATCCTGATCTGTGGGATTCACAGTGATAGCCTCTAACCCCGAGGAAGGGTTATTAATTAGAGAAGGAGAAAGGATCTTAAATCCCTAAAGCCACTGTTTTGTGCTGTGCCTGCCCTGGCTACCCCACTGTACTTACAAAGGGGCACAGGCAGCACATGCACCATCACCTCCCAGCCACTCTCAACCTTGTCTTTCTCTCCAAAAGTCTAAAAAGCAGGAACAAGTACCCACCTGGCTCTTAATAAATGTATTAGTACATAAGTTTTACCTCCCTTAACACTGCACAGTGAGATATCTCCTCTGCATGTTGCAGATTTCCTGTCTGCTGGCAGCCAGCTCTTGCAAAGTTTAGTGCTTCGCTCTCTCTCAGTTTTGCCTCCCCTCTGCAATGAGAGAAACTCTGATCATGCCTCAAGCACACATTTCCCTCTTCAACTAATCGTCTCCTGCAGACAGCAGTATGTTTTGTCAGACAACACAGGCAGAGTGTAGTTTTTCCTTCTACCCCGTGGAGCAGGGAAACCAATAAATACTGCCTGTCTCTACATCCATCTCCTGGCTGTCTTTGGGGAACGTGAAGGCTTCACAGTGCCTAAAAAGGGATTTTTATTCTCCCTGGTGTGTGCAGGGAACTGACTGCAGGAGTCAGTAACTCTCCGAATGTGACAGGATAGCTGGGGCAGGACAGTGGCTTTGGGTGGGCTCAGTGTGCTGCCTGGTGCATCACACTGCATCAGCAGGTACTTCCTCACTTTACTCTTGTGTATCAGTTAATAAGCATGACTGCACAGCTGATTAGTGACACTTGTGACGCTCCTTGCTCAGTCTAGGAAACTTGGCACTTTGTACAATACACAGATACCTATAGTTAGGCCAAATACTGCCACCTTAGCGTGCAGTAGTCATTAGCCCATATCGAGCAATTGAGGACCACTGTGATCTTTCACAGACCTTTGTGCAGGTCCAGCAGAAGCTGGAAATGTTGCTGAGCTCCGGTGCTCCCCCAAATGCTGCAGGGTAGCCCCACTCACTTCTGCAAGAAGGTTGTTGTACCAAACATTATCTCTGTGTGTATTTCATCCCTGAAATAGTGGTGCCAATAAATCTTGCACATTCTCAATGTTATTTGTGCACAGACCGTGAAAAAGGATTTGTGCTTAGTAATATGTAGGAAAAATGGTACTAATTTTACTACTGCCTTTTCTCCCTTCGATCCCATCCCTTTCGTCTGCATAAAATGTGATGCTCTTACTAGTTCATGCCATGCTTGCCTCCACCAGTCCTGACTTCTGGTCCCTCTTTCTTTTCTCCTTCACATATTTTGCACTTTTCAGCTTCTCCTGCTCTTTGTTCTCTGCTAAACTTGTGCACAACATATAAGCAGACCCACAGTTAAAATTAGTTTGTGGCATTTTCTGTTCCTGAATACTTTTCTTTAGCAAGTTATCTTCATTTTATTTGGTATGAAGGTGATTTTTGGATGGGGCACCAGTTTTGTTTTCAGACCAGTACCTTGATCTCACCTGCCCACCTCCAAAATGTTGCAAGTAAGGTTTCTTTATTGTTGTGGCCACAGCATGCATAGTCACAGTCTGCTGTTTTAAAATAAAGCTATAATTTATTAAACCTGATTTTTTGGGGGGAGGTGAGGGGGACTAGAGGGGAGAGGTGGTAGCTGGAAGGAAAGCTATTGATTTACAGTAATTTTAATGATGAGAACTGAACGGCTCCACAGCTGCAAGACCAAGGAGATTTTGGGGTGCGAAGGAAGAAATTTTAGATGTGCTATATTTTTCCAGGGCAGCACATTGTGCTTCGTACAAAGCAACAGAGAACACCGTATCTTCAAATTAGCTTCTGCAGGCATACCAGATTCAAAATGAATAACTTTTATTCATTATTGTGATAGAACTGTTTGTGCATTCATTTGTTTAATCCTAAAGACCTGCTAAAGTACTGTGTCTCAGTGTGCTGCTTCTAACAACCTGGATATCTGGCACCTTTTAAAAAAGTTTATCAGGCTTTTGTCTGTATTTTTCTCTCTGCATAGACACCACAGCTCAGGTGAACACACAGTCATGTTTGCTTAGATGTGTTAGAGTTGATTAGATGTGTTCCCACTTGCAGGGAAAAAAACATTTACAAGTTTTGTGTATAAAAATGAAATTTATAGGATGCATGAAATTTCATTCTTTTATGATAAATGACTTACAAGGATATGTCAGAAGCAAAGGTAAATGAGTGCTGATTTTAAGTTTGTACCTTCTGAAACACAAAAGGATGCAGTGCTTATGCTCCTGGTGAATAATGTGTGATAGATTATAGCAAGAGCAGTTGGAGCAAATGAAATTGTAATGGAGTTCCTCTTCTGGCTGCAGGAAATAGTGGTTATTTGTCCTGTTTCCTAAGATGCTGCTTACATACTACTGTTTATTATATACTTAGAAATCCTGTGGCAAGTCAATAATGAATAAATGAACTTAAAGCTATTACAATATCCATCTCATAATTAGCATAAGGAGTGTAAGCCAGGATGTTTTTAAGTATACTCTTTCCTGGCTTTGGCTGAGGCATTTCTGTAGAGATGCTAACCTGTATAATTCAGATGAACAGTTTTGATTCTTTCTTCTTGCAGGTGTATGAGGCAGTCCCATGCTACAGTGAGTGCAATCAGTATTCTTGGGTAGTAGAACCATGGTCTCCGTGCAAAATCAAGAGTGAACAAAATTCCCTTCACTGTGGAGAAGGAATGCAAACAAGAAAAGTCAGGTGCGTGAAGACAAAAGCACAGGTACTCCAGATTAAAAAGAGCTGATACATACTTGCATAAAGCTGCAATATCTGGCCGTCTGACAGTGAGTATGTTGCTGACTCCAGTGTATTTCAGATGAAAACAATCATGCATTTATGTGTAATGGTTTACAGGAAAAGCATCTCAAAGATGCAGCCTTGTGTTATGATCAGGATGTCTTTCAGGAAGAAGGCATGATGTTTAAATTAGAATTCTTCAACCTAAATGCCATATATATACATAAAGCCCCCTGAGGGGCAAATCCTCCATATTCTAATTTGCTAATGTTTTCCCCAAGTAATGGCACTGCACACACCGAAGTGGCATTCATTATTAGTGAATATTCATTCCCCAGGCATGGGGAAATGGTGTTACCTCCAAATGTTCAGATGTTTCTATCAGGAGCACAAAGGTATGTTCTTGCTGATTGTCATTTTCTATTCACTCATCTGTCTTCTGATCAAAGTTTAAATCCCTTTGTATGAAGTCTGAAATGTTTCTTTAAAATAGTTATTGAAAACTGTAACAAAAGCATCTAGTGTGTGTAGCTGGTTTTGATTTGTATTAACATGATTAACCCTACTTTTTGACCAACCATACTGCATATAGCTACTGTGTTACATATGGTTTCTATATGGGCTCAAGAGGACCTGTTGATATCCATTACTTCTGTGGTATGGTGATGATCCTCTAATGAAAATGTTTTTTGTGTAGGTGTGTGAGTACTGCTGAGGACCACAGAGGGGAGACTGTGGCCAGTGCACTGTGTGATCAGGCTGAAATCCCAGACGTGATGCAGAAGTGTAGTTTGTACTGTCCCAGTGAGTGTGTAGTGTCTGACTGGGGACAGTGGAGCAAGTGCCCGCAGGTAGGTTCTCTTGCTTGTCTGTCTGTGGCAATTCTCATGTGTTGGTCTTCGCTGTCCATCAACCACTTCAGAACATAGTTATTTTCTGAAAAAGTAAATTATTTAGCATGGTTGAATCTGGAGATATTTATACTTCTACAGAGACCGAGCTATAGAAAGTTAGGTAATAAAACACATAGCTATTACTGTGCCAGTTGATTCAACCCATCTTTCTACTTGGTCTATGGGAGAAGGCCCACACAAGAAGAGCAGTGGAAGTGACCAGTATTCTTGCTCCAGTAAGGGCTATGTTAGTAAGTATTTACAGGGAAGATATATTACAGGGGACGTATTTACAGGGAGATGTCTGTGAGTAATGCATGACTGTCATAACAACCTGCTGGTAAAGTGTGGTGGTGGCACTCCTCTGGAAAAGTCTTAGGCCTGCAGGAAAGACAGCTCTCTCTTCCCAACACTATTTCTGTCCATTGTCTATTCCTCCTTAGAACCTGGAGGGAAGATCTGAGGCAACAGCAACAGAAAGGCATGGCAGCAAGATGCCTGAACAATTTGTCATGTCACAAAACACTGGAAACTTTGTGAATTATGCAGGGATTCAAGCCACTGCCAAGTGCTCTGTGTTTTCCTAAGTGTACAAGATAGAAAGAAGCTGCAAATTCTGTCTTGTGAAAACTCTCTGGCCTCAAAGCCTGTAATTTCAAACTGATTGTTTCTCTCTTTCTCAGTGTTAAAATAGGTGTCAGGTTTAATGTCAGGGTTTTTTTAACAGACTTGCTTGATGTATTTAAGTGACAAACATATATTCATTGCCCCTGTGTTAACTGGGCCATTATCAAAAGTCTGAGTTATTATTGGACAGATATTTATACTACTGCTGACACAGGTAATTTCCTTCCATAATATTTTGTGTAGCATATCAATATTCTCAGTAAAAACATGTCAAATAAAATCTTGTGTTTCATTTCCTGTATTCGCCTCCTCCTGAGCAGCATAGCTTTGATGAAATGTAGCACTCTTGCACCAATACAGGTGCTTGAATACCTTTCAATGTCCCACTGTGGTTGGGCTGTTTCTTTGCCATGAACTTTTCTTTTTCACAGATAGATTTTCTTCCTTTTAGCATGCAGAGATCCTCAGGCCACTGGGTATTTTTCAGGTGCCTTGGTGGCAGTCACTTGGTTATGAAAGACAGCTTGAAGCTTTAAGCACCCTAGTGTTCTTAAGACACCCTGAGTTTTTACATGAACGCTCCTTTTTGGTGAAGCAGGAAAGGGGTACAAGGACTTGTGGGCTGCACTCCATCAGGCAGCATAGCTCTTGGCAGTCGCAGGCTGAGTGCCACAGTCCCTGTGTCTCCTTGTACGTTCTTTTGCCATAGTTGATGTTAATTCATAAATGCGAGGGCATCTGTATGCCAATCCAATTAACTGAACAATATGCTTTCACAAGCTGTTCTACAATGCTTTGTTGTGAAACTGAGATGACTGTGTGCTGATGGAGCATGTGTTTAAATAGCTCTGTCCAGATATGAGGCAATAAACAGCTTGAAGTTTTATGGACAGATAAAACCCTCTTTTGACGAATTTACAGCAGTGCTGTCTCCCTTTTATAGCTACTTTAGCCATTTGTGTTTGGTTTTGAGAGGACCACACAGCACAGTCCCTCTCAGGCTGCACATGCTTAGCATCTCCATGTGAAAGCGCTGGGCTTGCTCTAAGTGCAGAATGGCTGTACTGTGACAGACAGTGGTGTATCTTCAGTATGTGTGGGGATACTTGTCTAATGGGACAGGGATCAAAGGAAACGTGGTGGCCAGGAGTGAGGCATCACCAGCACCAGGGTAATTAATGCAACCCTTCATCTCTTGAGTTACCACTAGGAAAGGTGGTCACTGAGGATGGCCACGAGCTGGTGGACATGGTCAGTGGAGTTACAAAGACAATGGAGCCTGCAGAGCATCCTGCTTTGTTTTTAAGAGCTACATGTGGTCAGTTGAATAGCTCCACTGGTTGTGAGTGAGAGCTTGTATCTGGACCTTGCACAGAGACCCTACATATAGACACCCAAATATAGGAGTCTGCGTCTGGAGCTGAATCTCACATGAAATCTGTTGGCCAGATCTGCTGTGCCTCCAGCCTTGTGTCAAATGTCTTCCCACAGTGCCCAAAAGCACATCAGTAAGTTTGTGTGCATAGAACCTCCTGCTCATTCGGGCTGCCTTTTTAATTGTGTTCGAGGGAATTTTGCTCTGTAGTTGGTATACTCATGCGTGGTGTCTGACTCATGCCAAACTAGAAGTAAAGGCCTGTCTTTTGAGGATGAATATTCACCAAAAATCCATTTTCTAAATATGGCTCCTTTCTCTTCCCCAAGTAATATGAAAAATTTTCAGGATCACATCATATTGGACTGGAAAACCACTATATTCAGGCTGCTCTTCTTCAAGCAGGTTTACATTTCATACCAAAATAGTTGGCACTCTTATAGCACTCTGTGAGGCAGCTGCCAAAGAGCATTCCAGGAAACCTTCCTGTATCTTTGGTCATGTTTGGCTTCCTGGAGATAAAGTGAATTTATGAAACTTGACACATGCTGGTTTTTAAGATGAGCAATCACAATTTCAGCCTCATCTTTGCCCAAGTAGCTCTTTAATTTGAGATATTTACCAAAGATTTTGGTCAGTTCTTTTGAAAAGAAAAAAAGTGACTCTTTAGAGTTCTTTTCCAGTCGCTTTGGTATTCTGCTCATATTTTATGGTGTTGATAATAAATTCATCCTGATAGCAGAATAACTCTTATCAGCTGAATGTAAAAAGGCCTTTTAGATTATCTAGTGTACCTTTTGTCAATATGATGTTGTACTCTGGATGCTTTCTAGATTATTACTTGGTTTTATCTTGTAGCAATACTCTACCCATGTGAATTTTCCACTTTTGGCATGGTAAATGCTCTTGAATCGTATTGAAATCAATGAGTCGTAATGGTGGGGACTGCTTTGTCAATGGGGAGTATTTCCTTCAATACTTCTTTCTGCTAAAACATTGTATTTGTTCTTCCTTTTGTGGCTGCATTTCCCTTTTGCTTTTAAATATTTGTATTTCTAGGGTGGTCTTTTGTAATTTCACATGGTCCCACAATTCTTTAATGTGTATTTTCCAAGTGAATGGGAGTTTTTGCATCTTGATTATATTGCCATTTAATACTGCTGTACAAAGCTAAATTTTAATATTTCCTCTAATGGCACTTTGCTGTGACCCAGAAATGAAGTTGTCTGAACTGTAATACCACAAGGTTACTTTTGAGATTTTGTCTCATTACTGAATTCAAGAAACTCATAATTACTTATTTAAAGCTTCCCTGTTATTCTCACATTCTCTATTGTAAGAAGTAAATTCAAAATGGTTTTCCTTCTGATTGAAGACTGTTTTTTGGCTCATAAAATTTTCTTCTTTGACACTAAGTAACATCCATGTAACTTTAATATCAAGGGTTTAAAGCCATTTAAAATAACAGTTTGAAGCTTGCTAGTTAGAAAAAAAAAGATGAGCAAATTGGATTGACTTGCATTTTGCTTCAGAGATTTCATATTCATTCCAGCTACAATAGCATGTTCAGTCAGACATCATCACTTGATTGCCTAAAGACCCAGCTAAACAATCTGGAAACTGAAATCCTATCATCTCTGTTACATATTCAGTGATCGAATAACATGTACTTCCTGTGGTGTCTCAACTTTGTATTCATCTGGCTTGGAAATGTAATTAATTGACTTCAATTGAATTCATCAAAGCATTCTTAGAAGGAGTTAATATGTGAGTTGTGCTACAAGTCTCTGAAATAATTACCTCAAATTTATTTTGTTAGCTCTCTGTTGTGTGGATAGCTGTCACAGACCCTGTGACCGATCAGAGTGGCCTCCTTGTTTGCCTCAGCTGTTGGCATTTCTAGCAGCTAATTCCAAGAGGTCTGAAATTAGTTAATTATAGGAGGTTATATATCTAGTGAGTGAGAACAGCTGTCTCTGTTTCAGCGAGCATTTTCCTCATGGATCAGTAGCAATGTACAACGCTCAGGACTTGAGACAATTGAATTACTATTCTCCTGAATCTGTAGGGGGTAGTGTAATACTGCAGCAACTGATTGCATTAAAAGTGGCACCAGGCAATACAGCTGACTTCCAGGTTATGCAGTTACTTTCATCATAAATATAAGTTGGAGTCATTAGCTTGGAAATGCCAACTGGAAGAGAAATTACGGACTCTCGTAGAGCTGGGGCTCACTGTGTGTGTTACCCAAGTCTTCATCACAACTAGTACCTTTATATGTAGGTTTGGCAGAGAACTTGCAGTATGGAGACTGGATTGGAGAATGAAGCTTGCACAGAGTTGTATTTCTAGTCCAAAAGATAATTTATTCAGGTCAAGCATGAGAATTATGCTAGTCCGAGGCTTTCTGGAAGAACATACACGGCTCCTTATGCATAGCTGTAGCTGCTTTTTTTAATAGCTTTATCAAAAAGTTGGTAACTGCTGTATTTTTAGATTCATTTTTTTATTTTTATTCATCTCTATTAATCACTTTTTTAAAAGTAATCGTTATTTATTGAGGCAGATAAGGTTTTAGAACCTAGATGCGTCTCAAAAAGAAAATTTATGCAAATGCATTTTCATTTCAAAAGACTGCTCATGTTATTGTAAATGACTTGTTAAATTGTTACAAAACATCCACATCGGCATGAACAATATAATGGTTCATTGCATTGTTAAAAATAGTCAAATCCTGTTGCTGCCAATGCATTTACCTGAGTTTGAGGTTGTATGTTTCCTTATGAATAGCCAGTTAAATATAATGTGGCCAGCTATTTATAGTGCAGTATGCATTATACAAGCTGTTTGATAAATTAAACACCTTAAAGGGCTCTCTAATGGGTTACAACGCTTGTGTTGTACAATTATGATGCAATGTACAATTATGTACAATTATGATGTGGAAGCCTGGATCAATGGACAGCTTTTAAAGTCCACCACAAGGAGAGTCTAATAATGTCTTTTAATGTGTGATATGTTAACAGCTCTTATCCTGGACGTTGGCATTCATAACTTTTCAGTTTTGTTTTAGATACTATTCTTGTCCTCCAGAACAAACTTTCTGTGCTTTGTCTGTTCTGTTACTGGCTAGAGCAAAGGCTGGGTACATCCTTTGTGCATGTTTGTGTACCTTGCTTTTTCCGTTAGCTTAAAATAGTGACAAGTGGTCATGGTGGAGAACTGTGATTGGCTAAAGGAAGTATTAAAAAATGCAGTACATAATACTGCCAAGAATTCCTCCATAGAATCAAGATGAAGGCTTTTATAATTTCTGAATGGTCCTTTGGGAAAAGCTCTGAATCATTTCTGACTTAAAATTTTATGTGCCTCCCATTGCTTCAGAATATTTTGTTTCTGTAGTGGTTTATATAACCTGGCCTATAGATCCCTGGCTCTAGCTCAACTTTTTCACACTTCAGGGAAAAGGATAAAGTAAATGGTGAGATTTAATACAATAAAGTAGGCTGGGGCAGTATAATTTTACACCTAAACAAACTTTCTGTGTCTGTATATGACGTCCTACTCTGTAGGTTATTAATGTGCAACCTGAGTTAGGTCCCCATTATTATTTCCATCCAGAAATTAATTCCATTCCTATCACTGATTCCAAAGGAATCATATGCCTGAATTGCACCCCCTATTGCTTACACTCATCAAGAAGGAACCTGGACTAAATCCAGCAAACAGCATAGTCTGTAAAACTTAGCTGCTACACTGAGTTAGCACATAACCTTGAAGGTATATAGAGTTCTCCAAGCCTCTCACCTTCCACCTCTATGCATCACAGACGGCTCAATGTCTTAGGACTTTTTTCCTCTGTTTATGGCCAGTCAGCACCAATATTCATCATCCTTCTTTGATCCATAAATCTTTATAATCTATTTCTAGTCTGGGTGATGTCAGAAGTGGATTTCGTTTGTTCAGAATAGGGGCAGAAGTTGGACAGTGGTTTTCCACTTGCTCTGATGGTCCTCAGGCTGCAATAAGAATTACTTTTCCTTCCTGGTAGCCCCAGCTGTCTGGCAGAGCAGAGCCTCTGGAAAAATCAAGTGGAGGTGCTAACAGAGTTGCTGTTATTGCAGTTTACTGGAGATGTGCCTAGAGCCAAGACCTAAGTGAGAGGCTGAATTTCACCCCATCTTCTTTTTATCTTTCCTCTACATGAAGTCTGTGCAAAAGTTGCTTGCTGGACCCTGGCACGTATCAGCAAGCTCTGTGCATGTGAAGAGCTTCAGCATCTGCAAGTGATTCTGCATTGCCCTCAGTTTAACCATCACCTGATTTTGACACTTCCTAAATCCACTCTAATAAGTCATTGCAATCTGTCACCTTGAAGATTTGCTGTTAGGAGATTTGCTGTTATGCCCAATTCTACCCCATCGGTACATACCAAATTCTCCAACTATGGCGACTGTTTGTGGGATTTATAACCACAGGCATAAAAATAAGTAGCATGACCATAAAGAGATGATCTCAGAAATACAAGTCAAAGTCAAACTCCCACTACTGAACACTTCCGTTGTACCTACCTGCCTTTCTCTTAACAGTGTTGCTGGCTGTCCATTTTCAGCTTTCCTTGTTCTTCCACTGTAGAAGTGTTGGATAATGCTGAGCACAAACCAGTTATGATTACTTTACAGGAGGTAATGGCTGACTTAATGTAAAAATAATTGAAAAAAAAGCTTAATCTGATCACTGAAAGTAGTAGTTATTAATAGAACAGTGGGAAGTAAAACAGTGTCTTTGAAAGTATATCATCCACTCAGTGGGAAGAGAGGAGTTGTAAATGAATATACTCAGTAAAGGATTGCTGAATCACAGTGGGTTTTATTTATTTTAACCCCCCAAAATTGTAGATTCATATATGCTTGTGATAAGAAACTGGGATTCCTAATGGGGTAGAACAGATCCAGTCTTGATCCATGAACATCACTATTTCGTATGGAAGAGTATTTGAACAGTCAATTGATTTTGTCATTTTTTTCATTTGTGAGAATATTCAGAATCAACCCCTTCCATAATCTTGCCCAAATCTTAATTAATGCTGAGATGATTTCTTACTTTAATTACACAAATATTTGTTTCTTTCAATGCCTTTGCTGTAATATCACTGACTGCTGTGTCTGTCCTACCTCCTAAAAATGTAATTTGCCGTTGATGGTGACTGGTTTTTCGCTCGGTATTTTTTGAGATACAAATTCAGGACTAGATGCATACCATTGGTAGTGATAGCAGTGGTGATAATAGTGACATAATACCTTCCTTTTACTGTGCAGCTTGCACACATCTGTTTGTTACTGCTTGTTAATACCCTCAGCAACTCCCCACTGGAAACAATCCCTCCTCTTTAACTGTCACCATTCACATCCCTGAATGACTTTGAGTCTGCCAAGCCATTCCTCAACCTTTGCCATGTCATAAATATTTAATTTTTCCAGCCTGGAATTTTGGAGAGGTCCTGCAAAAGTTGTGCACCCAATCCCATGAGTTTCCTGGGTAACTGAATGCTCGTCTCCCTCTTGCTCCTTTGAAAATCCCAACTTTCATCTTTTTCTTTGCAAGTCATTCCCTCCTACTGCTCATTCAGTTCCATATGTATTTGGCTCAAGTTTTTTACATAGTTAACTTGAAAGAGTAAGGCCAGAAAATCAATTATAAAACTAAATTGACTTCTCAATTGACGTAAAGAGAAATTCAACAAATAATATTACAGGATATTAGTTACAGTTTGCCGACTTTGAATTTTTGCATGTTTCCCATGTACTCAGCTTGATTAAATGAACATATTTTCTACAGAGATTCTTTATTATTCAGAACTGGTAAAAGTGGGGAGCTTATCACATCTGCTCTGGTTTTTGAACAACATGGCTCATCAGTACAGTGAGAGCGGTAGCTTCAGAGCTGCAGTAAACCAGTCGCTTATTTGGATCCTGGCAAACACCAGATAGATTTTTACCTGTTAGATTGGTCTGCTACCCACCAGGAGGACAACTGAGTGGGAAAATGGTCCTGATCGCCAGGAAATTTTTGAGGGGGCTGTATGACAGCATGTGCAACACTGAGCTGCGTCAGTGCCCTGTAATCAAGCCCAGCAGGATGCATGCTAGATGGGTGCATGCTATTTTATTTAAAGAAGTTACTTATCTACAAATGAGAAGTATTTTCTGTCTGCAGGTTCATATTTTGAAGGGAGCAAAAGCAGGTATTTCTGAGATGGCACAGACTCAGCTTCTGTCACAGCATTTATTGATTTTTTTTCCCTTTGATGCCATAATGCAGAGAAACATTAATTAGGAGTAGCTACTGAGATACCTTCTTTGATTTTTTTTTTACTTGTGTTGTTTTATTGGCAAATCATTTAAGTTATTAGTGTTAGTTGTGAGGACGGGCAATCAGATTAGTTGTGGAAAAGGCAGTAAACGATTGGTAAACGCAGCATAGGTTTAATTTTCAGATAATTAAGAACAATTGGTTATTTTAGATGACTGTGGATATTCAAATAAGATTAACACTTGAAATTATTTGACAAGGTCTGTGTCAGCAATGAGGACATAATAGAATTTCCTTCACACTGTGAAAACATAAGGAATATTGTCCCTGAACATACATTTTTAAAACCGGACCAGAATTTTTTCCTATTTTTCCTGATACTCATTCTGTTTAGTTATGCTATCATCTGTGCAACTAATCCAGTTTTCAGCAGTCCGAGATACAGATTTATGCAGCAGTGCCATTGCATTTCTCTTTAATATTCACAATACAGGAATTATCCATGCTTTATCCATGGTAGGGTTCAGTGTTAGCAAATCAGTTGCATGATAATAAGCCTGTGGTTTTGAAATGTTAGTTATTTTTTGTAATTAAACCACACTAGTAGAAAAATCATGTTTTAAATTCCCAAGCATTTATGAAAATGCATTGGGTTTTGTTTTGTTTTATATTCTGTTCCTGAGTGCTCTTTAGTCCTTTTGAGAGACCATTAGGAATTAAATAGGTTCTCTTCTTCGGTAAACAGCTGTGAATACCTTTAATAGGGATTTATTTCCGTTAGGTTAGCTGTGACCACTACCACAGATCCATTCCCCCTGTAGTGGATTGCAGGGAAATGTTTCAGCAGGTCAGCTCCCCTACACTTGGGGCTGCTTTTCTGTCCCAGCCTTGCAGTCAAAATGGCTATTACATATTCCCATAATTGCCCTGGCTTCAGAATAAGCTTATTTTGATGTTTTTGTGATTTTGTTGAATGAGACAAAATAGCAATCCTTAGTGTTCTTCACATCAGCCTTGCCCTGTGTCACAGGCATTTAGTCATTGGTGCTATGACTCCTTCCTCCTGAAGTACTTCCCTTTGGCCTGAGGCATGGATGTGACAGCCAGGGTTGAGGCACCAGCAGTGGAACCACGTTCCTCATGGCCCAGCCAGTGCTTATGCTATAGCCCCAAACTAAGTACACCAAGGGAAATAACTAAGAAACACGTAAGCAGAGCCAGGTGACACCTTTGTGTGTCATCCAAAGAGAACAGCTCTTGTGCTGCAGAGGCATGTTAACCAGAAGGCTGCAGGAGGAGATTTGTAGGGGTGAACAGATGCTTCCTGCCACCGTAAAGGGAATGTTTCTTAGAATGCTGAAAGTATTTGGTCACTATTGCCAAGTCTGCAGTGAAATGGAAAGCAAAACAGCCCTATGCCACAGTCCTAACAGAGTAAGGATGGAGGGCTGCTAAAACAGTTTTCATGCCTGTAATGTACAAACACAAATGAAAACCTGCCTCAGTTGGTTCATATTAGGCTGGAGGAGCCGGCTAAAAAGAACATTATGAAGTTCAGTAAGGACAAGTGTAAGGTCTTGCACCTGAGTAAGCGCTATCAAAGAGTGCAGCACAGGCTGGAATCTACTTGGCTGGGGAGGAGCTCTGTGGAAAGGGACCTGGAGATCCAAGTGGACAACAAGCTCAATAGGAGTGAACGGTGTGCAGCTGCAGCCAAGAAGGCCAACATCAACAAGCAGAGATAAGGATGTCATTATCCCACTGTACTCAACACTTGTCAAGCCACACTTGGAATCCTGTGTTCAGCTTTGGTCCCTACTATACAAAAATGATGTGGGCAGGCTGGAGGGGGTTCAGAGAAGGGCCACAAAGATGATCAAACATGAATCCTGCCATGTGAGGAAAGGCTGAGGGAGCTGAGTTTGTTCAGCCTAGAGAAAACAAGGCACAGGGGAGACCTTATCACCATGTTCCGGTATTTAAAGGATGGCTACAAAGATGGAGTCACATGGAAAAGAAAAGGGGTAATGGGCACAAGTTACTCTCAGGAGATTCCAAGTGGACACAAAAGAAACTTTCTCACAATGAGAACAATGATCCATTGGAATAATCTTCCCCAGGAAAGTGGTAGATTCCCCAGTGTTGGACACTTTTAAGATTCGGCTGGACAGGGTGCTGGGACAGCTAGTCTAGACTGTGCTTGTGCCAAGAAAGGTTGGACCAGATGATCGTTGGTGTCCCTTCCAACCTGGTATTCTTATGACTGTATGATGTTCACATGAAAATGTAAACAAGCAAATCCTGGGCAGTTGGTCATCCGTATTTGTATCACATACTTTGAAAAGTCACCCCGTCTTCTTGTCAGCATTATAAATGACAGTCAATTACAAATGTCCTTCCTAGAAATGAAAGCTTTGCTGTAACATCAGTTATTACTTAAAAACGTATTAATTGTGCCAGAAATCCTGTCCCATTATTCAGTACTATGCAATTTGCCTAACTAACCCTAATGCCTTGGAAAGGGGTGGAAAGTAGAGCACAGCAAAATGGCACAGTCTTTAGCCTATTGTCCCCAGGGATCCTTATAAGAAAGTATAGAAATAGGATAAGAGTGCCTAAAATAGCAAATCAGGGTGAAAAAATATGACTTTTCATAATACTGGATTTTTGCCTGTGAACCACATTTCCTTCATATGCCT